>KZ808107.1:135982-160382 GCA_000696205.2 Oncopeltus fasciatus | reverse complement strand
AAAAAAAAAGGAAAAAAAATCATTCGGATTTACTTTTTATCGAAATTGTGTATTAATTCTTTATTTTAATGCTACGATAGGTTATTAATAATATTTTAAGAACCCCGCGACTTAAGAAAACTTTGTTATTCAGTTTTGATTTTAAGCTAACCTGACTCCAAATTATGAAGTTTTATTTGATTTATTGATAATTTTGTTAAATACATTTTAATGATTTATATGAAGTTGATTTTAGTTATAATAAAATAAAGTTCCTATCTCATTTTGTATTTAAGCTGAACCCCACTTCATAGTATAATTCCAACGTATTTATCATTATTTTCAATTTAATCTTCAGATTCTTTCTGATAATGAAAATATTTTAGCTGTTATATGTCAAAAACATATTTAATCTACAACGAATGTGAAATATTTCATTTTAGTTTAAATATCATTTGTAAATTTTTATTGTAGTATCACAAATTTGTTACAAACATTTAGGCTGTTAAATATACTCAGATAGTCATTTATCTTTTCTTTTCTTATATTTTATTTTTTGTCTCATTTCATTGTGTTAAACTAAAACTAAACATTCTGCTAGAGCTAAAAAGTAATTTTAACTGCTCTTGAATTTAATGATAAACACGTACTCCTATTGATAATATTAATTGATTTTTCTCTTTTTTTAAATCATCATTGATATTATACTGCTAGTTTTGTTGAAAAAAAAAAAAAATTATGACCGTCTGATAACTTACATATAACATTTCGGTGATCAGAATTTTTAAAGAAAAAACTTCTATTGTCTCCTATAAGAAATATATTTTGGAAAAAATATTTTCAGCTAATGATCTTCTTCAGGACAGAGAGGTCAGAGAAATGCTCTGATCTTCTGATGACTGAATTGAGACCCATTGAATCTTTGAAAATTGGTGCACACACTGGCAATAAATATGAACCATCGTAATTATTGACCAATTACAAATACAAAAAATATATTTAGGGTAGTGCGAGTGGCTAAGTTTCTACTTGGCCGTAGGGAGACTGTAATAGCTTTGGTGCGAGAAATAACTGTCGACTGTCATTGGTTAGCGGTTTCTTGGGAGTTAGGGACAATAGCTCAGCTGGTTCGTTCGTTTAGAAAAGATAGACCCCTCTCATGCTATCGGAGATCGGGCAGGCTGTGGCGGGACTCGAAACTCTCGCGTGGACTTTGACCTCAAGACTTGGACTCCACCCCGACTCTTTCGCTCTGGCTCATATCAGTAGTGTCTGAGTAACTGAGGCCTATTTCAACCCCCGACATTTACACTCCCGCGATAGGCATAATTTTCTCCAATATGCGCTCACCTTCCTCTTCATACTACAGAGGTAGGTCTCCTCTACATATATCAGTTGGATTTACATCTGTTCATTTTTTATTATTATATTTTTTCCAAATACTAGTCGTTGCAAAAAAATAAAAATTAAAATAATTACTTTCTAATGATGCAGATTAATTAAACAAAAAGTTAATAATAATCTAGTGTGACTTAACTATAGCTTATTTTGTAGTATAATACCTTTTCTGAGTATCTGGGAAAATCTTAGTGCTAAGCCCATTAGCGTTAAAATAACCTCATTTATCATACCTAAGACTCAGTAATCGTCTCTTCTACTTAAAATACTGATCTCAAACCCTGGGATTTTTTAAAAGTTATTTCTAATTCGCTTGATATTAGGTAGCCATTAAAATAAATAAATAATGTTGGTGTAAAAGTGGGGGTTATGTCTACAGAGGCTAAACATTATTTTCTATTACTTCACATGTCATTATAAATAAGTAAAATATACTCGTTACAAACCGATTTTCTATAGTTTTTCTTGACCATTTCCTCGTTAAGATCTTATGCCTTCGAACCAGATGTCTTCTTCTCGTGGATCCTCAAAACTACCATAACCCGTTCTTTATCTGGTTCAACCTCCTTTTTATTAATTTTAAATATGTTCTTACTAATTGTTTGTGATTAAAAAGTTTTGTTTGGAAAAATATCATATAGTTTCTTCATTTATCGAATAAAATAGAAAGACAAATGGATCTAATTAACAGTTTAGTTTTGTTAATTAGTAATTTAAATATTGCAATATAAATTTATTTTATAAGCTATCATTGCTTCTTACTATTTCTTAGGAACCATTATCTCTCTGTCAAAAAATTATTTTTATAATTTTACCTTAGACCTCTCTTTAATTATTGTACTAAATTTGTTTTAAGTCCCGTTTCGCTTACATAAAATATTATTAAGTAATGAGATAGGTAAAATGTCCTTGTGAACTGTCCGGGTGAACTGGGCCGAAGTTACATTGATGGAAATTTAGCAAAATTGGAAATCGCAAATACCAATTTTTGCACGATAATTTATAGTCTCTTATGGCTGAGCGCTTTCGAAATCATCTATCTCATCCTCAGAGCTCAGGAATCTCTTAGTTTGATTGAAGGAGAGAGACTGTCTATAAAGCGCTCAGCTAAAGGGAAGTGAGGGTTAACTTTTTGCTTGAGATGCTCTGGGATAAATATTTAGTTATCTAGTTTCAAAACTGGCAACAAAAATTGAGTTCATTGTCAAAAATATAGCTACATATTTCTTATTTTCAAAAATAAAAAATTAAAAAAAAGTATGCTAATTTTAGTTGGCAGTTCATATCATAGTGTTTCAATTGTCATATTTTCTACGATTTATATAAGATTTAAACTACTTTCATTCCCTAATAATTCAATTAGAATAGTAGAATACTTCTTTATCTCATGCTACTGTACAGTGATATGACTATTATTTTTGACTCTGATAGTAAACTGTGTTTTTTTTTGTGTGTTTCTTCATAGGTATGAACCCCCGTAAACAACGCAGGGAGCGGACGACGTTTACTCGTGCACAACTAGACGTCCTAGAAGCCCTCTTCGCCAAGACAAGGTACCCTGATATATTCATGAGGGAGGAGGTCGCCCTTAAGATTAACTTGCCCGAGTCCAGAGTACAGGTAAGATAACTTTTTATATCGTGTTCTATATCGTAAATAGTTGGATTCACAATTGTTCTTAGGAAAGGTCAAAATCCAAGTATCACTCATTTATATGCAATCAATTAATACAAGGGAATATAATAAAAAAACTAACTATCCCAGCCAAGGCACGAACCAATTTTTTATTCTATTCCCTTGCATTAATTTATTTAAATTTACGTGGGATTAAAACCCACAAATAAAATTAATATTTATTATATACAATGTTCGTAAAAATTGTATAAAACATAAATGAAACAGACTAATTGAAAATTTTAAAATTTATAACCGTAGAGATTATTAGTAGAAAGTTTGGTTATTATAGAGGATTATTATTTCGGATAAGTAGCCTAAGGATCTAGGAGACAGGTTGATTTAGGAGGAGGGCCGATATTTTTTTTGAATTTTGAAAATGTTTGAATAACTTAGAGAAATTTGTTCTGTCATTAACTTTATTGTGTTGTAAGTTAATGTGAACGGTATAAGATAATAGGCGTTTGTGTCCCTCAGGTTCAGGGAATAAACTAACCATTAGCCCTCCTTAAAAATAAATCTGTCCAACTTTTCTCCTAGATCCTAAGGGTACTTATCCCATATGCTTATCCCGGTATTGCTCCCTTTGATGTAGGCCGCTCTCCTTTTGTACCTAACGCCTCAAACCCCCACCCTTCACCTGTCTGTCTTTAGTTTTCCCAATTTCCAAATCTAACCTCTCAGTCATGAACATTTGATCTAGGTGACAACAGATCCCCTCTTTGCCTTCATTATAGGTAGGTGTGACTAACACACATTTCGTCATTGTTTTTCTTAAGCAATTGATACCACATTGCTTTTAGTTACAATTTTACGTAATAATAATTTAAAAGATGTAGTATTTTTGTTTTTCTTATGACTTATTCCAAGAGCCCTGAAGATGNGTTTGAATAACATAGAGAAATTTGGTCTGTCATTAACTTTATTGTGTTGTAAGTTAATGTGAACGGTATAAGATAATAGGCGTTTGTGTCCCTCAGGTTCAGGGAATAAACTAACCATTAGCCCTCCTCCAAAATAAATCTGTCCAACTTTTCTCCTAGATCCTAATGGTACTTATCCCATATAATTCCCATATGCTTATCCCGGTATTGCTCCCTTTGATGTAGGCCGCTCTCCTTTTGTACCTAACGCCTCAAACCCCCACCCTTCACCTGTCCGTCTTTAGTTTTCCCAATTTCCAAATCTAACCTCTCAGCCATGAACATTTGATCTAGGTGACAACAGATCCCCTCTTTGCCTTCATTATAGGTAGGTGTGACTAACACACATTTCGTCTTTGTTTTTCCTAAGCAATTGATACCACATTGCTTTTAGTTACAATTTTACGTAATAATAATTTAAAAGATGTAGTATTTTTGTTTTTCTTATGACTTATTCCAAGAGCCCTGAAGATGGCTTAAAATTTAAGTGGATGGAAGCATCGGCAGATAATAAAAAACACATTTCTTTAAATTGTATTTATTTTTATTTTTTTATCAACTTTGACTTTTGAACCCAATAAATTTTCTACTAAAAAAAAATTCATTATTTCCTTTCAGTCTTATATATAGATTTATGCCCTATTTGACTAAGTAAATAACATTAGTATATTAAAAAAATCCATTACTTGATCTAGTCGTAATCGCATGATTACGTATCAAAAGGATTACCATTATGTATTTGATACGCAATATTCGACGGCATTGTATTGAAGATCTCGTAAAATCCGTAGATTCTTCATGAATAATGCCTTGAATTTGGTAATTTAATTGTAAAAGACACGTTCTAATCGTGCTAAAACTTTCGAGCCTAACTTTTTGGTTTGCCGATATAATGTAAATTCACTTTCTTTTTGTACACAAAAGTGACTATTTCAAATGGAGACACTTTTTAAAAATGTGTATTTTTAAATTATCTGCTACAAATTAAGGCAGATAATTAAAAAATTAAATATTTTTAAATTGGTATTTTTTTTGCATCTACCTTGACCGAACCCCAACAAAAAACTTCTAACAAAAGTGACCAGTACGTGAGTGAAATCTAGTTCCTGGCAGTTGTTTTTGGAAAAGTTTATGCAGAGGGCGGAATCCGTGTTGCAGGGACTGGGGTGTCTGTTTATAGAGGACGGTTACATCTGTGTTGTGTCGTTATTCCCTCTCTCTCTCTTCCTTCTAGTGTGTGCGGCGGGGTTTTGACAAGAGGAGTCGGCGACTGAATGGGGTAAGAGAGGTGACGACAATGACCGGTAGCCGCTTGTGTACACAGGGTCGGGGCCATTGTTGCAGAACGCTGTCTCTTCAAGGTGGACAGCTCTTCTGTTTGCTTAGGACACAGCACCGTTCCCCAAAAACATTAACGAGAAAAAAATGTTGAGAAACAGATAAAGCGATTTATTGTTGTTTAGTTTTTTTTTTTTTTTTTTTTTTTTTTATGCTCATGGCTTGTGCATTTCTTGATGGTCCAGTTATACGCCATTGAAAATGCGTACAATCTGCGTTTCTAAAATTAAAAAGAACATTCGGCGTCGGAAAATCCTAAGAAAATAATAATCATAATTCGATTGCCCTTCCCCCACCTTGCAAGTTATGATTATATGATTATATTATTTAATCATCAAGGTTGATAAAATTTTTTAATCTTCCAAAAATTAATAATCTTCAAATTATAAATTGTATCTGCCAATACTTCATACTAATACTTAATGCATTCAATGTTTCACGGGACACGTTGGTCTGGTGGTAATTGTACTGGACGGACTTCTTGAGCTAAAGCCACGTCCCAGGTTCAATGTTCACATTAGTTTTTTCTTTATTTCTGTGCTTCTGTCTGTAAAGACCAAGAGGATTCCTGGTGTACTCCTAGGGAACCATACAACATTGAATGGGAAAAAATCAGGCGTCTGGAACACACGCCTCTAGTGTACCGTGGGTCGGTAATAAATACATTCTTAACACGTATTTACCCCCTGGGCTTATATGGCCTGTTGCGGGACTGTTTTATTTTTATTTTTGTTTTTTAAATGTTAAAAAAAAAAATTTCGGTTTCTCGTCTTTTATGCCGTTCCTTATTGTGTACTGAAAAGATTTAATGAAATTCGAAGCCAAAATAAGATAATTGAACACTTATTGTTTATTTTTTTTTCTTTTATAATGGTTATTAGTAACAAGAAGTCGTGTTAACATTGTTAGGTACTATAGTAGCTATTTCTTCTTCAGTCACTCCACCAACACAAAACTACACCAACTCTCATCACATAATCACCTACCTACATACACAGTCGATACCACCAGCTAGAAGGACAACTCATTATCGAAGGTAGATGGTTTCTTTTGGTATTTTAAAACCAAAAACCTGTCACTCAAGAAACTCTTTATCAAACTAATCCTATTACTCAAGACACAAGAACCTTGAACGAACCCCAACAAATCCTCTACGCATAATAGCTAACTATTCCTCACAATCCAACCAAATGTTTTAAATTGTATCTTGTTTATAGAAAGACAAACAACATTTTGTCTCTCTGTTAAAATTTTTTATTTGGAGGTCAGCACTTATGGTATTTGATTGGTACACAAATTCGGTACATAAATTACGTGAATAGGTTTTTAGTTATTCTTTTATTCTTTAAAAACGTAGAATTAAAAACTTTATTTATCAATCAAATGGAGGTTTTTTTGACCGTAGATATTCTTATTAGATGTTTCTTTTTATTTGTTGGGATTCGGTCAAGGTAGATCCAAAAAGACAATTTAAATAATACACAATTTTCTTGACCGAACCCCAACAAAAAAAAGAAACATTTATTCATTAACGCATTTCCTCAAACTCCATAGTCCCAGAGGATATTAGTGATATTCGAAATACACATGGTTTCTACGCCAGTAGAATAATACAGAGAGAGCTGCATTAGCATTAGGGAATATTTCAGATATCGCGTTTTGTGTTCAAGAGGACTTGAAAATATACGTTCCACCCAAATTGTAGAGGTCCATAATCTCTGCGTGCATCAAGAGGGCTCTGGAGGGCGGGGAAGCGCAGGGCTCGTGTTCAGTACCTTCGGGTTCTGATGCGCATGTGAAGATCAATCATTCAGAAGGGCTGATAGTGATCTATGGGATTGTACACCCTATTAACCCTCCTCCGAAAAAGGGGCCAAGAGGTTTTAGCAAACAGAACACGCCCATTAACATTCGGGGAGCGAGCAGGGGCTTATCAGTGTGCTGAGCGATGGTAATTGACAAGATAAGGGCCCACGAGTACCCCCGACCCACCCCACTCGCGCTGCACTCGTTAGAGCAGATCAAGCCAATTATTGCTGTTTGTAAACGCGATAGAAACGCCCGCCTTATATCTGTAATACACGAGTATATCTAGATTTCCAACTAACCAATGATTGCATGTGAGCCCTTGCTTTTATTTAGGTTTGTTTTAATTTTAATTAATCTGGAAAGAAAGGAGCAAGTTATCAACAAACTGAGCGGTTCGTCCTTTAATCGAGAAAATGTGTGTCTATGCCAATGATATAAAACCGAAAACAAGAAATATTTATACTCGCAAAAATAACAGAATTTAAGTCGATTAGGTCATTGGGAAGGGTCGTATTGAGGAATTGATGTAGATTATCCAAGTTCAAGACTGGTTTTACATACATAGTTACTTATATATTCCATTTCGTTTTATTTGGGATCTGGTTTAATGGGAATTCTCTTAAAACTAAAATTTGATATTATTTTATTTTTGACTTGGTTATTTGTCCTTAAAATGTATAATTTAGCAAGGGAGAAATATTAATAATCTGGAGAGGAGGAAATCTTAATATTTTATAGTCTTAATTTCAATTATTTTTAGCTTATTGTGGTAATTGTAAAAATTTGTTCAATTACTTCAATTTCTATTAAAAAAAAGCTTCTTGGCCTAGCCGGACTCATCATTAGCAGAATTATATTTAGATTTATTTTGTAATTTGAATAAATTCAAGAGTCATCATTATTTGACGTTGCGTTTTGTTAATAGGATCTAAGATTGTCAGATTATTTCTCAGAGCCCTACTAAGAAGAATTTGCGAAATTTAAAAAAAAAATGGACAATCATTATTTCTCCTTGATACAGCCTGACGGACAATTTAGTCTGTGCTATGACTGTTTTCCAATAGATCTCATCCTGAAGCAGATATGAATAATATTTGTGTATATCATTATATACTGTATATTTACTATTAATTTTAACTTATGTATATGATTATTAACTGTCGAAAAAGTTTTAGTTTTACACCAAAAAGTCTAATAATTTAAACTAGATACAAAAGAAAATCTGATATGAGACAAGTAGTCGAGAAGTTGCAGGTGGATTTTTAAAAATGTGGCTTTTTTTACGAGGTTTTCTAGGTCGCTTTGTTTTACCCTTGGAATTACTTTTAAGTATTGTAAATTAATTACAGTGAACCTACAAGACCCAAACCGTAAAATAATAATAATAAATAAATTGTTTATTATTTTTATGTATACAAGCTAATCTGTTCTGTTTCATTGGAGTAAAATAAATATTATGCCTACTGCTTTGAAAATTTTTTATAATCGTATTTGACATTCCAGGTAATCTTATTCGTTCGATTTTTTCTTGATAAAGAACCCACATTTTTACGCTTTAATGTTTTAAATTTAAAAATTTACGATGCAGGTAAAACCTCACTCCTAATCATTCAATTTCGATGTTTAACTCGTTTAAATCAATTTTTGAACAATAAAAAAAATCTGTATCTCAAACTAAATATTATGTTCCCTGCAACGGTATAAACCCTCCAGTAAATCCCCACTGTTGCTGTTGTGATTTTTCTCAATTACGAACTTCCGTCTTCCGTTTGGCATTTAAAAGACACAAGCCGAATTTCATTATTGATAAGTAAAAACTGTAGGCTGTATAAATTGTTGGCACTCGCACACATATAGGAATTTTATTTACGGTTATTTTCGGTGTTAACACCCATAGGTTCCGGGAAAATATATATAAAATAAAAATTCCAAAAATCTTTCTTGAAAACAAACTCAATATTTCTTCGGAATTCTTTAAAAGAGAGAATGACAGCCATGTTGTTCTACTTTTCAAGAACTTTAACTTGTAATTGTACGTCACACCTACTTTTAAAGGAACCTTATTTCCCTTAATGTGCATTTCATCAGAGCTTAAAAAAAATACTGTACAAAAATTGACTAAGCTCAGATTTTTTTCTTTAATCAGAAATCACTAAATATATTTCGATAAGATTGGTAGAGAGCTGTAAACTGTATATTGACTACTTTCGTTAGTCATTTAAGAAGATCTAATTTTTAAGCGCTTCCTCATATCAAGGAGGCTTAAATGTTTTGATTCCTATACTTTTAGGATACTTTAGTTGTATTTAAACTCAAAATTTAATTGAAGTAGTTGCAAAAAGTGAGGAAAAAATATGGAGGGCGACAATAACGAAAACGAAATGTAAAATTGAGTGAAGCGCGGAGAACACCTGTTTTCAACTGATTAGTAGGTTCCCCCGTACCTTTGAGTTGTAATTGGGAGAAATGGAGTTTAATGACTGAGTAAGTCCTTTGTCGCGCGCGGAGAGAGAGATGCAAACATATCTCTAAACATGGAATGGGATTAGACCCCGGACCATTTAGGCATCCTTTTCTAAGCGGGAAGCTAGTCCTTGCTGACAAAGGCGCCCCCGCCGCAAAAGAGACGGATCATCTAATCAAAAGATGAAAGGTCTCCCACTTAGTTCGTGAGCTGGCCGCTTGGCTTCACCACCTGCCGCTGGTCGTTAGTCTAATTGCCAGGGCGAGGGCTTCCTCTCTCTAATGAGTGGCTCCCTACACTTCATTACCTGTCTATTATCTATTTACTCCTATGCTTAAACGATCAAAACTAATTGATTATCTCCGCCGTTGTTACATTATTTTTATTTGTGGCATTATTGACATACTTAGCAGAATACTATAGAAAAACGAGGTTTTCTCCCCATTATATTTGAAATTTTCTATTTACAACTAAATGAAATCACGTAACTAGGAACTTCTATTAAAATCAAATATTGGTAGATCAAAATGTTTTTTTTTTTTTTTCTTTGGCATGTCAACCACTTGGGTCATTAATGCCATTTATTTGGGGTATTGATGAAAAGAGTGCGAAAAAAGAGAGCAAGAATACAAAAGCAAAAACATGATGGAGGTCGGCATTCCTGAACGCGAGCAATTGGGATGCAGCCATGAAGGAGGAGACACAAACGGAGAGCCATGCCCCACCATGAGGCAACCAGCGACGCCGAATTTTACCTCCGTAATTGACTTCCAGCTCATGTCAAGTCCATCTTGATAAGTCTTTAGTGAAATGCCTGGCCTGTGAACGAGGATGTGCACGATGGGACTAGGCCGTCCAAATCCTCTAGGTCGGCTGTAATATAAGAGGTTAAAACCGGCGCTGCAAGCCGCCATGACCCAAAGGCAGAACCCCCGTCGGCCCAATCCCCCACATGACCAAAATGTTTATATAAAATTAAAAAGCTCTTCAATTTAATGTAAATTTTAGGCAAAAAAAAAAACCGTTTGTTATAATTGTAAGACAATACGTAAATCCCTACCGTGGTCTCTTTAGCTATGATTGCTACTTTTGGGGGTGTCATTATTGAAAAGTCCTACCCCTCCAACTTATCCTTTTCTCTCTCATTTTAGAGGGTGTACAAACCCCTAACTGGTCACACTTATCTATAAAATATATAATTATGTATTGAACGATCTACTTGTAATTCTGAAAATCCGAAAACTTCAGCTTAAAGTAAAATCAAATTTCAAATAAAAATATTCATTTTCAGTAACTCCCCACTCCTATTCGATTATTAGTTCGATAACGATAAAGAACTCATCCTTTCATTTTACATTTATGTATTATACTTAATTTCATTAGAAAAAATAAGTATTTGCCTTTTCCTTAACAAAGACCTTAAAATTGAAATTTACGGTACAGCTAAACTCCCACTTCTGTTTCAATTCCGCTGAGTTACTGTTAAAATATTTATATTTTTTTAATAAGCAATTCATTATTAAGTTTCATTATTCTAAACTAATGATGAAGCCCGTTAGTTCGAAAAATTTCTGGTAATTCCCGAGTTCTATTGGTCGAATTTTCTCATGCCCTTCTTGTTGCAGTATAGATTTCAGCTCAATACTATTTTTTGTAAAATATTGATAATTCATAATATTATTATATATTAACAAATATTATTGTAATAATTTATTGTTTTCAATTTTATTTAATAAGTTTGGTATGAATTTGAATAAAATTGTATCAGGAATGGGAATTTTGAAGGAGTCAAGCCCAAACATTTCTTGTTACTATTACCTATAAGCTGTTGATGATTTATTTATAAGTCATAATTATCTTCAGAATGATTTCCAAATTGAAGTAGCGAAAATTCCGATTTTCTTTATTTATTTGAAGTCTCTAATTACATTGTTTCCCTTTTCTGTTGTAGGTTTGGTTCAAGAATCGCCGAGCGAAGTGCCGCCAGCAGCTGCAGCAACAGCAAGCAGCCGCGGCCAGCTCCAAGTCGACCGCCCCACCCGCACCTCCAAACTCCGCGGCTCCCAAGCCCCCTCCTCAGGTGCCGGTGAAGGTGAAGTCGCCACAGTGCTCGCCGCTCGGCCTCTGCGAGGTGAAGTCCGAACCCGGGGGCGGGAAGGGCTGCTCGCCTCTCGGCTCTGCCCCCAGCTCAGGGATAGCCACCCCTTCGCCGCCCCTGACTCCAGCCTACCCTCCCCAGCACGACTTCCAGTCGTGGTGTTGGAGCCAGCAGGGCTACCCTCAGGGCTACACCTACTACGGGCACGATTACTTCGCGCCCCCTACCCCCTCGCAGGGCGCCTACTCTTCCTCGGGATCGTATCCTGAATACCAGTACCGTGGCCAAGACTGCGCCCATGAACCTCCTCCTCCTCATGGGTATATGCACGACAAGTACCATATCGTCTAGTCTGTCTCAGGCAATCCCTAGCCAGGGAGGCTTACACCCTCTTTTTAAGTCCATTTAAGCAAGTTTAACATTTTATATGTTTGTTGTTTGTTGCCTTGTCACTTTGAAATTAAATGTCGCAATCTTATACATAAAAATTGACGAAATTTATGTCTCTTGATTTACGTTATGGTTGTTCTACAAGATTTAAATACTCGGTCTTTAAAATTGAAGATAAAACTTCAACTACTCAAATTTTTGCTACACTAACACTATTTTGTTATTTAAATATAAAATATATTTTCATTCAGCATCGATGGAATAAGTTTTCACTGCTCTTCCAGCTAAGGTTCGATAAATATATTTATATATTGTTTATTTTTTCCACTTGTATTAAGAAAAAATAAGCAATGGCATAGATTCATTGTGCCATTTTAATTTCAATGTTCCGATGCAAGACAACAAGTAACAAACCTCATTTATAATACATTTTCATTTGAAACATAGGAGACGCACATATTATTTATCTTATGACTAATAACTAAGTATCAATTTCGTTCGTTTCTATTAATGATTTTAACTTGTAATAATATCATTGCTTAAAAATGATAAACAAGGGTATTTTATGAATTGTGCTAAATTTTTCTCTTTACCTCTAGCCATTGGTAACAAAACATCTCATTAAAGTGCCATCGTAAAGGAATGTACAACTAAAATAATAGTGATAATCTGGAGATCGAAACGAAATTAATCAGTTTATTTAATCATAGTTACAGACAATATGGTGAGTTAGCGTTCTTCTGGGTGAGGCAGAATGTAGCAGGTAAAGAAGGCTCGTCACCGAAGTTGCAAGCTTTGCTATTTCATTTAAACAATTTTCAAAATTATTATCTTTTATCTTATCTTATATTATCTTCAAAACTACTATCTTTCTTTTACTGGTAAAATTAATTCATAAAACTTATGACTCAATGTCATATTGAAACAATTTCATCCAGTGTAAAATAAACTTTCTGTACCGTTCCTCATCTGACAGATTTTTTAAAAATAGTATAGGGAGAATTTATTAAGCTAATTGAAAAGTGCAAGAAGAGTGCATAACTAAAACACTTTATTAACTTGAAAAAATGAATAAGTAAATGTTTAAGCTTATTTATTTTTGATGGTTTTACCCTCACATCAAACAATTTTTTTTTATTTTTTTGAAAATTGTTTGAGCAATAATGTGACCATAAAAAATGATCTTTGATGAGTTCTTCTTACCCTCGCTGACAGCCCATTCATGACACAAGAACGAAGAAAGCGCCAAATTTGATGGAAATTAGCGGAATTACCCACTACATTCTCGACAAATCCTAATGGGAGAACGATGAGTACTCCTCAGACTCGCTGACAGTAATTTCAAACATTTTTAGCGCTGTCATCATTCTGCTCTCATGAGCTGGCTCTCAGCGAGCGTGAGTACTCATCGTTCTCACATTAGGATTTGTAGATAAGAGCATACATTGTACATAATAGCGGGTTATGATGCTGTCACTTGCCGATTATTTCCATCATATTTAGCGCTATCATCATTCTGCTCTCATGAGCTGGCTGTCAGCGAGTGTAAATACTCATCAGGGATCAAATATTGCCACAATGTTCCAAATCATAAATGACTGTCACATTGTGAAATTTTGTCAGAGCTCGGCCTCTTAACGATTAGGGAAAATATTCTTGAAAGGTAAGGAATATTATTATTTGTACTCTAATATCGACATATTAGCTTACATTAAAAGCTATCTTCAGGGCTTGTATAGTACATTTCAGTGCCTCTCTAAATTGATAGCGATTGACGTGGTAACTCTTTCTCGCCTTCGCTAGTCCCTGAACGCGCTCGCAATTTAAGCCAAAACTTTTAGGTACTGGAAAAATAATATTCCTGTCTCTCATTCAAGATTGATTTATTTTCTCTAGTGCCTGAAGCTCTCTACGAGTGGGTGACTATGTCCTTAGCGGGAGAACGTCCATGAATGAATGAGCAGTCCAGACCTGTACGAATCATTGCCCATTCTATTGCGTTCCTACGACTGGGAAGGTTATCCCTGGAGATAATTATCCTCTCATTGACAGTATTAATCATTCTCCGCCTTCTTGATCCAGTTTAGTAACGTAGTGTCTAGATATGGCTTCTCTGATAAAATAGATTACTGATGCCTTGATCTCGGATATGATAGGTATTGTCTGCACTGTGACTGATTTTATCTTAGTGAATTCTTTTTTATATCTTGTCTTAAAAATCTAATTCGTTTGAGGAAATGTACTATTATTATTGCATTTTATTGCTAAGTCGGGTTATTTTGAAAGTTCCATATTTTTGATATATTGCTTAATTTTATTTCCTTCGCAACTCGTAAATGCTGGGAAAATTTCTGTCGTAGAAAGAACTGCATTACATTTATAATTATATGTATGTGTGTGTACATATATATATATTCACATAGATTATTATGAAAACGCTAAGTTTTGCGATTTGGTGATAAGAAATCACTTGGATGACTCATTTCGCTTAGAGTTTGTAATGTTGAAAAAATCATATTGCATAGAGCTGTTAGAAAGTTTATTTCTCAAAAATATATTTTAAGGAAAATTATACAGTACTGTCTACGACAGTAATTTCGCTGCGTATCCCAGTTGTGAATTAAATGAAATTGAGCAACATGTCACGTGTATATGAAGCTTTAGTGGGACCCCCAAATTTCGACTGTTGAGCGTATTTGCTTGGAGCTCGTTACGTGTCACAGCGTTGACACCATTTTCTGTTTCAGTCCGTTTTTTTATTATTGTTCGAATTTAGACTGAGGACTGAGACGATACATGTTGTAAAGTTTTCCGAATTCATTGCCTCTGAAATATTTATAGGTTTACCAATTTGGGTTTACCAAATTAAAGTTCAGACTAAGAAATGAATTTTGTAATTAATGTATCAGGATATAAGTATGATTGTATTATACTTTACCAAGGATGACTTTTTTTTTTCTTTTTAATTTTTGATTTTCAGGAAAAGCTTTTGTCAAACTGTAGTAAGACAATTGATTTTTTTTCTTTAAATTGGCCCATTTTAACTTTTAGTTAAAATGTGTATAATTGTACAAATAATTTTAGTACTACTTAAATTCAGTGTAATGAATGTAAATAGTATATCTTGGCGAATACGATTTAAGATATGATTGTGGATGATAATGAATTTATTGTCCATGATTTAACATTGCATTTTGTAATTTGTAAATGGAATTATTTTCATTTAGTTAATATGTGACTTGTTTGCAAACGAGTTTAATTTTTCTGAATGAATAATAATTACAGATTTTTGTTTAGTTTTAAGAAATAATAATCTATGTTACTTTATTTTATTATGGATCGTTGCCTAAAAATCTCAATATCGAGAGATTGGCATATTTTATGTTCCTACTTGTATTTGATGCCTAATTCACATCGAAAAATAAAAATTAACATTATAATAATAATTTTATTACATTATATTTTGAAGTAGTTATTATCTACCTCTAAAAAATGTTATAGTAAATCTATTGGTTATTTCTACGTCCTCAGCAATCATTTGAAGTAAAATTATTATTGGTTCCCATTTTTTTTTTCTTGACCAATCATGTACCCCAGATCACAATCTAAAGTCAATTTAAAAAGTTTTCCGTTTGTTTTTTTAATAACAATTTTGTTTATTGAGAGAATCTATTGATTATAATTACTACATCACATTATATGTTTATTTAGCCTGCAGTCATGAGAAAGATCACGTAAAGAAGACTATTTCTTCAAGCCAAATTTTTCTGGAATTCTTCATTTATTTTTGTATTGTATTTTTTATTTTTTGTGAATTTCAATTGTTAATTACTGCAATAAAAACATTTAAAATATATATACTGTTTTATTTTATATTTATTTTATGATCAGCTATATAGTTTTATATTAACATATAATTTATTTCTTGTTGAAATTCTAAAATTAATATTTTCCAATTAGATTTTCAATAAACTGGTTTCTAAAAAGAAATTAATGATTTTTTTTACCTACATTTAAAAATGTCCAAATCATAATTTACATTCAGGTAGGCATAAGAATGTTTTCTTCATTAATTTCTTGGTTTTTTTTTCTTTTTTTTTCCCCCTTTTTTGATGTGCAATAGATGATATTGCAGTAATATATTTATTTAGAGAAAAAACCTTCATTTCTGTATATTCCTATTAAAAAATAAGTGTAAATATTATATTGTAGATCGTTAAAATCATATATAAATATTGTAAATATTTCTTGGCTGTAAATTTTAGGTGTGAAAAGATATTTCATTTTAGAATATATAAACATAATTTGTGAGTGTTTATTTTTATTATGATGTTACTTGTATTTGGCCTATATTATTAAAATGAAGTGTAAAATTGTAGTTAAAGGCCTAATTGAGCGGATTAGATATAATTTTAATTTTTTGAAGTTTTAAGTAAATTTTTTTTATTTGTAAAATTTGGCCTACACTCATATATTTATCTTTTATTGTATGACTGTATACATTGTATATTGGCCTGACCGGTTGGAAGTTTCAATAAGAGTATAAATAATTATGAAGAAATACATATATTTCATTTATATAATAAAAGAAATGTTCGTTACTGAGAAGACTACTTTTGTACCTAACCTTTACTTTCCCTGAATTACACCCACAATAAAAATTCGGAGAATTACTTCATTTTTTCGTTCCTATATATATTTTATGTTTGCAAAAATAAACTAATGTAAACTTTGTCTAATTCTCTCAATTAAATCCTGCCCTGAGAAAAGTTTTTTTAGACGCGGCTAAACATCCGAAGATTTATAGAAATTTACCACAACATGTTAGATGCTTCATTTGGTCTCCTGATCTTGTACGCCCACAGCTGTTTAAGGAATGGGCGTTCCCATGCCTTAACAATATCGATTTAAAAAAGTCTTGTCACGCATGAGCTACGTCAACTATGGTGATATCCCACGTATCATTAATATATACAAATGAGAGTAAGTGACTAATTACTTCTTGCAAGTAGGGGAAAGTAATTGACGTACAATGAAATTTGATAAACCTCGTTCGAAGGAAGGGCAGGAAAAGTACTTAGTTATCGTTGTTCTATTTGTAAATATCCTCTTAAAAAATAATTTATCATAAACGTGTTGAAGAGCATAAGTTGTCGAAAATCCCATATTATTCTTAACTTCTAAAAACTAAATTATAGATTTGTATCTTTCTCTAAATCCCCTCTCCCTCTCATCTTATTTCAACCAAAAATTGATACATTTTATATGAATTATGCATAATCAATATACAATAATTGATTAAATATCGAATCCAATTTCTATGTTATTATATATATATATAGTTTCAGTTAAAACTTCATCCATTATATTCTTTAAATATATATCTAGCGCATAGTTTTAACGTGAATAGCTTGATTTCAATTTCGGTAAATCTGCTAGAAATCGGCAGTGACTAATTCATTATAATTTTCCGTTGAGACATATAATGCCTCAGCTCCTCCAATTAAAGAATTTAACCGGACATCTTGCAGAATGTGTTTGTAGTCGAAATTCTAAAGATGGACGGCATGGTTTTAAACAAACATTTTCGCTAGTAGATAATTATGTATCCCATCTTCTAATATATTATTTTGTCATGTTGACTTCCTTCGCTCTTGTCACTATGGTTTGGCTAGAGACGATTTGAAAGAGGCTTACATTAGATGCATCTCTTAAGATTATATAAATTCCGTATTTTGAAGCAGCAAAAATTGAGACAATTTTCTAATCTAAAGGGTGAGGGGAGGGGGGGGGGTTAAGGAAGCAACAAACCCTCCTAGTTTTGGCCTTAAAATTTCATAAAAATTGTATTAAACACACAAGGTCAAATACAATTGAATTTTACATTATTTGTTATAATTATTTTATAATACTAATAATAACGAAGGCAGTTTATCTGCCTATCTTATATGCTTCCTTCTCTCCCGCCGCCAGTCGCCGGATTGGTTTAGTGCAAGTATCAGGGAATATATATTATTTATTCTTTCAAGATCAAAAGTTACTCTCATTTGTGTATACCTAATAATACAAAATTTATTATCTTTTTTTTACTTACGGAATAAGGAGTTTTTTTATAATCCTAAGAGACAAATTAGCCTCCCAAATCATTTCTAGCAAAACCACAAATCCTATTATTATTTTTTAATAATGTAACTAAACGCTGATATTTTTATCGGGTAAAAAAAATTTTTAGAAGCTACAAAGCAATGGCAAAGTATTAGGAGTGGGGTTTATCTGAACCATAAATATTAATTTTACAGCTTAAAAAATACTTTACTGCAAATAGTTGTTTTTCTTTATGAAATATGTTTTATCGCTTTTGAATTTAAATGAAAGTATGAGTTCGATATTGTGCAGAATCAGATGAATAGGACTGGAGATTACTAGGAAGAATCTCAAGCTGGCGTATAAATGTATGCAGTTTAGAGAAATGCAACTCAAAACTCAGATTTGTTTATTAATAAAGGTATATTCTATAACCATAGAGGAGGTGAAAGTTCGTATACAAATATCGATTAACTACGATATTAAGGAATTCGTGAATGTGTCTATATATATATGATATATTTTTGTCTGATATATTTCTTTATTGCTTTTAGTCAAAAGATATTAGGCAATGAGATGACTGAAAATTAAAAAAAAAAAGTGGCGAGAGGAAAAAATGATGCATCCAACAACAGTAGCTATTTCTGAAGTGAAATTTAGTTCAACAGCTCCCTCAGCCAGTTTTTCTCGAGTTTTCGAGATCTGTCGTCATGAAACCGTGATATAGGTAGGATGTGTATCAGGGGATTGGGTTGCCTTGAAAATTTGTTTTTGTGGAGTGATTTTAATATCAGTGAGTATTATTGGAAATTCGAAGTCTGTGCGCAAAGTGCAAAGTACTTGTGAAAAATGGGGCTCAAATTATAAAACCTTGGATGGATTATTTTGTAGAGTCTCCATTTGTGTGCGTTGTTAAATTAAAACTTTGTGAGCCTTATGAACGTATTGGCTTCAGAAGTTGAGTGTAAATATTTAATTTGTGTATGAAGTTTAGTTAGTAAATGTGAAATAATTTAAGTAATTGTTTGTGTGTTTGTCTACTCCGACCTTTGTTGGAGGGAGGGGCTATCTACAGGTTGCCACCCCATTCTAAACACCCATGGCTCAGGACAAGCTTCTATCTATAAATAAAAGATTGACCTGGGCGGGATTTAAACCCGCGGCGTCAGGATTGCGAGACCCGTACGGATCCCCTGAGCTAGCCTGGCGCCCCCGACCTTAGTTTAACACCTGTACCTTAGGTAGTAACACCGTATAATTCCTGTTAAGGGAACACCGGGATACTACGTACACTTATCTGTTTCTGGTGTCAGTGTATTGTTGAAGAATATCGGTGGGCAGGAGTCTCACCTGAGAATGAATCTGATGAGATGTGACTTTTAATGCACTGATGTGTAACTAACAGAGTAAGTATCAGAATTCGATTTAAATAAATAATTCGTCGAGTACAGTAGAAAGAAAATATTAAATATATCTGGTATGTACATATAACATTCCCATTTTTGCTTTTTTTGAGTCCTAATTTAAATTAATTCATCACATAAATATAATAGATAAACTATAAACCCCAAATGAAAGATTCTTCATCTTGTAATATTATGTTGTAATTTAATTCTTTGTTTTCTATAAAATCATTAGCCGGACGATTTTAAGTTAAATACATAACTAACATAGCGCTCAAGATTCACCAATATTTTGAAGTGGAAGAAAAAAGCAGCCCATGGACCACCAGCTCACATCGACTTCCTTATCCAATATATATATATAACTACATAACATTATTAAAAATTATATAGCTACCTAAGGTAAGTTAAACATGGATATAAATAAGAGTAAGGGGAACTTTAATTTCCAAGCCGTAGAGGGCGATGAGTAAAAGGTACGACCATTTATCAAGCTTTCTTCTGGACTAGTCTACAAGGAAAGCGCTCACCAAACTAGTTACGTTTATAAATTTCCCACATAAAATTTGTTCCTCTTAAGACTGCTAAAGAATATGAACATTATTTAATTAATTTAAATTTTGTTCCGTACCCCCCCCCCCTTTTTCATACTCCATCATTTACTGTATTAAGGTTTAGCAATGAAAAACCTAAATACTGAATTTGGATTCTATATTTAAATGTATGAATTTGCCAACACTCAAAATTTATTCTTAAATGTCTTTATCACTAGGCTTTTTTTTTTTTTCTAAAGAATATAAATGTTTTTAAATCACATTCAAAACCGATTTTGTTCTACATATTTATAATAAGAAATTATTACAATTAGGATATGAAATTTTGGAATTCCTCTAAACCCACCGATTTTAATAACTCATCCATCTGTTTACAAAAATGAATTTTAAATGTCATATTTGGATTAATTATTTTAAAAATTGTGGACTCCGGAGTGCTATTTTCTTTTCACTGATCATCATAAAAAAAACTCCAATATTCAGTTTCATAAACGAGACTACTATAAAGAATATTTTTTATTATGTCATATGTATGATATTATAGTAGTGGTGTTTCGGAGTCAAGGTGTTTTTAAAATAGTACTTAACAGCTATTTTTTTTTTTTAAAGAAAGTGCTTAACGTCTATTATTGTCGTACAAAATTTAAATTCAATACTTAATAAAATAAGTTAATTTTCCTAATTTTTAGTGCAAAGGAACAGAATAAAAAATCTAACTGTCCCTGGCTGGGACTCGAACCCTTGCACTAAAAATTAGTAAAATTTACGTGGGATTAAATACCACAAAAAAAAATATTTATAAGGTCATTTTTGACCGAGAAAAACAAGTATTTCTAGTATACATTTATACTAAAAACACCTATTGAATACATTTTTGTGATTAAGGATTTTTTCTTTTTTATAATGTGGTAAAGCATTAAATTCTGCACGCTATTTAATTATTCAAGAAAATAATGAAGGAAGTTGAAATAAAGAGGCAACGTTGCAGGGAGGAAAAGGAATAAAGAAATCGATGCAAAATTATCTTATTGAAAATAATTGGAAATACTCTTCAAATTGGACATTTTGTGTTAGTTTAGGTACTTACAACGTTCTTAAACAATTAGCTCAAAAGGAGAGTTTGTTGACCGTAGATATTATTCTAAGATGATTTTAGTTGGGGTTCGGTCGAGGTAGATCCAAAAAAACACAAATTAAAAAAATGTATTTTTTTAATGAAGGATTATCTGCCAACGTTTCGGCTTACATTGTAAGCCATCTTCAGGGCTGTAGAAATACAATGTCATGAGAATACAGTAATATTTGAAATTAGTATAATAGANTTCATTAGTTAAAATAAATATTGGGCATACAAATTATTTTAAAATTAAAAACCTTCTTCTTAGCTTCTGATATCCAAGAACTTTCTAGCTCTTCATTCCAAAAATGTTTTGAAATTAAATATCTTTTCAATCGAAGAATAGGGCTCTGCTCTTCCCAAGATGATACTTCTTCTGATTTTCTATAAGCAGAACTATCATCTGATGTGCTGTGGTGCCCAACTCTGAAATTTTAAAAATTGGTTATTCATTGAAGATGAATTAGTTCAGAATGAAATTACTATTACTTAAAACCCAGTATTATTCTAAGAAGAATGTTATAAGAAAAAGGATACAAACAATTCCTTCCAGTGTCCTAGAATTATTTAATGCTATGCTCAAATTTTTTCAGCTTTATCCAAGCCATCTTGTGGAGCTACAATCAAAGTAACATCGATTATAAACCTTGGAGATGGATTAATAATGAATTAAATGTCATTTAAGTAGTAATAATATATATATATATATATATATATATATATATATATATATATATATATATATTTGTGTGTGTGTGTGTGTAGTTTGGTTTTCTTTTTCTTTTCTTTTTAATAAGGAATGTTTGAAACAATTTAAACCAAATTAGAACACAATTTTTATTACTTGAAAATGGTTCACATTTGAGGATCTAGTACTTGTATTTCATTTATTGAATTTATCTATGCACGTATACATCTATATCTGAACATTAATGTCTTCAAATGTATTTTCAAAAGTACATAAAGTCACTGTAAAGAATTCATTTATATATATAACCTAAATCATTTTAATTTGTATTATTTTAAAATATTTTAAATTATATAGCAATTTATACTAATCATTTTAATCACATATATGTATTGATTAGTTTATTTGTAAATTGTTATATTTAAGAGGAGCTAATTTACCTAATTTTATAATTAGAATCGGTATATTGTGTGATTACACTCAAAACTACTATAAATATTATATTTGTTGTGGTATTTAACAATAATTTTATACAATAAATGCAAGGGAATATAATAAAAAATCTAATAAATTTTTTATTCTATTCCCTAGCAATTATTGTTTAAAACTACTAGTCTTTAGTGAAAGTGATATGTCTCAGGTGAGAGGAAAATACAATTCTTAAATATCGTATTTGTTTTGGTATTTAATCCTACATTAATTTTCTACTATAAATGCAAGGGAATAGAATAAATAAATGTTACTACCTCAGCTGGGGCTCGAACCCGAATCTCCTGCTTGCCGGGCTGGGATGCTACCAATTAAACCACCGAGGCTTGCCAGAAAAGTATTTGATAATAATCAGCCTCGGAGGTTTATTGGTAGCATTCCAATCCGGCAATCAGGAGACCCGGGTTCGAGTCCCGGCTGAGGTAGTAAACATTTTTTAAATTCTATTCCCCTACATCTATTGTATAAAATACATTTTGTTCACTAATTTAGGAAAAGGCCAAACGGAACTGTATTCAAGTAGCATTGTTAGAGAGTCTCCTAGCGGAAATAAATGTAAATTGAAGAGAGGAGTGGGGCGGGTGTACAGCCCTGTGAGTTACCATATTATCAGCTGAGAGAGAGTTGCAGAGGGATTACAGGGACTCCTCTCTCTCTCTCTCTCTCGCTCTGCACTCTCCTGTAATGAATTCTATTTTCCCCTCCGGCAAGCTTAGCTTTATTAATTACAGAGGGGTTGGCGGTGGCGGAGAGGAGGGGGTTCACTCTATTTTCACGGGTATTAGAGCGCTGCCTATCGGCGGTACCCCCGTACCTCTCTCTCTCGGGGCTTCTATCTCACCCTGTACAAGAGGAGACTCTCAGTAGGGCGTCTGCCTTCTCAGTGGAGCATCAGTAAACCCCATTATTTTAAAGAAATATACTTCTGATATTTTATACGAATCGTGAAATTTTACTTATAAGAATATCAAGCAGAATATACTAATTATTCGATTTTTTTTTTGTCGGGTTTCGGTCAAGGTAGATAAAAAAAAAATAAATAAAAAGTGTATTTTTTAAATTATCGCCAACGTTTCGGCTTACAGTGTACATCTTCAGGGCTATAATGAAGGCGAGAGAATACGTCCTGTCCCTAAAAATACATTTTCATGACAAAATTATTTCAGTCATGAAAATTTAGAAATTTTAAAAAAAAGTGTATTTTTTATTTATCTGCCAACGTTTCGGCTTACATTGTGAGCCATCTTCAGTGCTATCATGAAGGCGAGAGAGGACGTCCTGTCCCTAAGAATACATTTTCATGACAATATGAATTCAGTCATGGAAATGTGAACTTAGGGACAGGACGTCCTCTCTCGCCCTCATGATAGCCTTGAAGATGGCTTACAATTTGAGCCGAAACGTTGGCAAATAATTAAAAAATACACATTTTTTTTTTTTAATTTCTAAATCTAATAATAATATCTACGGTATAAAAAAACTCTCTATTTGAGAACATAGTAATCAATTTCTATAAAAACGTCTAATTACAGAAGAAAAGTGTGTTGATTATTGACACCAAATGCCCTGAAGATACAGTCTTACTAATGAACTTCTAGTCGTTAGCTCCATTAGAGCCTTTTAAGGACCGATTTTCTCCATTCTTTTTTGCCAAAGTAATCATTTTTTAAAGTAAGCTAATTCCTCCTTCTTCCTTCCCCTAGAGCAATTTTTAAAACATCCACAATAAAATTTAATTTTTTATTCTTTAAAATAAGCGGATCCGATTAACGATGTGCGGGATGTGAAATCTCAAGATGTGGGAATAAATTCCTAAAATTTCATTCAAATCAGCTCTGGGATTTTAATGTTTCAAGCGGTCGAAGAAAGACAACAGATAGAAAAGAAGAGGGACAACCTAGGGAATTTTATGACGAATAACAATTTAGAAATTAATATACCCTATAAAGATAAAAGTTTTTATCATAATAAATTAAATAAAATGGATTGAAT
>KZ808107.1:114722-128209 GCA_000696205.2 Oncopeltus fasciatus | reverse complement strand
CCAGTATTTTTTTTTATTTAAATATTATTATTATATATTTAATAAATTATAATAAATAAATTATTATTAACTAAAATAATAAATAATATATCATTCTTTAATTTAGATTTTCCAGGCTATACCTGCTTTTTAAGAAAGTTTAACAGCCCACTCTGTTGTTTAACTTTAACTTTGTTATTTTATATTGGTGCAATTTGAAACTTTTTCTGTTGGTAAATGTAAGTTTTCATAAATCTTTTTACCCAAGGTTAAAAAAAATAAATTAATAGAATATCAGTAATGTTTTGGTAAATAGAGGACCAGAAACGGCCCTCTATTGCTTGCTTTATCTCTTTCTAGAAGAGTCTTTTTAACAAATGGTTGTAGGAGACGACAGCCAACTGACGTCCCTGAAAGGATTCCTATATGAGTGCTATTCCAGATGAAAGGAGGGGAGGGGGGTATCCTTGGGGAGAGGACTCTGGAGGGAGGATTAGTGTCCGGTTACGGCGGACATCTGGGCTCCAGAGACCTAGAGGCCGACCAGGATAATTACTTTCATATAAACCCTTAAAGGGGGGTGTACTCTGCTGCTTCGGGCACAAGAGGGCGTGCTGAGATCGCGGCCCTCGCACATCTGTCTCGAATCAGGCCGACGCTACACGCGCGATACAGAGCCAAATCGGTTTAACTCCTGTGTGCAACATGGGGGGAAGTCCATTCCGATTCGAACACACCAGAGCCTATTCCTATTCTCTACAACTCACTCTGGTGTTTAAGATGAAGACGGAGAGGAGTTCAATGTACAACAGATTTCAATGAGAGACCACTGGTACTCTCCGCTTTTATTTGTCCTGATGATAACTGATTAGAAGTAACTCTGCCGATAGCTTGAATAGCGCCGAATATATGAGTACTTCCACAGATGCAGTTTTAAGTATTAAATTTGAAGTAAATGTTCTTTCTCAGACTGAATATGGAAATTTATAGTCATTGAAAGTGACACATTCCTTTTTGATTTAATTAGTACAATAATTGATATGAAATATATGTTTGTAGAGTAAAATTTTCGTTACGAGTTATATGAAAATGGTATAGATTAGAGGTAAAAATTAAATTTTCTATCATTTATGGTTAGACTCAAAAAAGGCTATCAATAATTTTATTTTTTTCTGAGATTAGGCTACATGTAAAGATGAGCTATGCCTATTGCCTGCAGAAATTAAGCAAAATTTAAAGATTACTTTAACATTCTACCCCAACGTCTTCCTTAAATTTCGCTATTGCTTTTAATTAACACCCAGGCAATGTAGTTAATCTCTTTTTTCTCTCTTCGTATTTCTGAAGTCTTCATATTTTCTTTAAATTTTGCTCTTCTTTCTCATTTATCGTGGTCTTCTCTTAATTTCTTATCTCTTTAATTATTTCTATCTAAAAATATGTACCAAGCAACCCAACAGTCAAACATGTTCTGCTTATTATGTGAAAATATATTTTCAACTTAAATGCAACAATGAAATTTAAATACTCTTGAAATGTAGGAAGTGTTTGTGAGGAATAGAAGAATTAAAAAAGAAACTCATTCAGTGGAAATACTATTTGAGGTTATAAAAAATCCATTAATGGAATAGTAATGAACACTTTTTAATATAATAATACGGCAGATTGTTTAGCATGTGAAGGAAGGAAAACTCCTCATACAAAATAAAATAACGATTTATAAATAATAAAAAAATGATTCATTTTTAAAGTTCCAGGCAAAGATAAAACAATTTTAACAAGGTTAAGTTAATACATGTAATCTTAAGACATATGTGTAAGGATATTATAAAGTGTAGTGATATCAAATATCAAAATTATGTTTTTTTTAAATATAAAACATCAGTAAGTGCCAAACAGTTTCTTATTTTAATTGTCAGCTGTTTTTCTAATGTCTCTTAATTAAATATTGTAATATTCATGAAATCTCTCAACTTTATATTCTTACACTATTTGGTTAATCATTCACATTTTTAACATTCAAAATATTATTCAGGTTAAAAAGTACCCTCCTACATTGAGCTTCCTGTTTCTAAGCATGTTTACTTGTTTTGCACCTGCATGGAGTCTTTTTTTCGAATCAAACACATACCTTTAATATTTGTTTTAACAGATTCCCTCAAGAAGTTATATAAGTTGGTATCTTGAACTCATTTGTTAAAAAAGAAATTAATTCTTTGATGATTCTGCATGATAGGGTTGGTGAAAATTTTATGGTGTGTGTGTGTGTACGCGCGTATGTGTGTTTGTGCTCTCGCTTGCATAAAAGTGTGTGTGTGAGTAAGTTGTCTACGGTCCGATGAAGGAATTAAATTCAGTTTATAAGCTTCTTTTCGGAAGTTGTTTGAGACAAATAAGTTCACAGAGAGTTGGAATCAAACGGCGGTGGTGAGTTCATTCTCTCTCTCACACACACACACATTTTCCTCTCTCTCTCTATGAAAAAACACACACACATACACACATTACCCTCCTTTTCTCTCCCCCTCTGCCTCCCCTGTTCTCTATCTCTCTCTTTCTCCCCCTCCCCTCATTCTCTCTTTTCCCCTGCCACTCCTTCTCTCCTTTCTTCTTTGGTTACTCATAATCTCTTCTTTTTTAAATCTGAAATTCATTATTATACGAATCATTAATATATTTAAAATTGTAATTGCATAATCGAGTAGTCCTTCAAAATGAGTGGTTGAATTTTGGAATACGCAATTAGTAGAATTAGAAACTCCATGGAAACAACAGCTTTTTATGGTTTTTGTTACGAACTTTACCGAAGAAAACCCTTTGAGCAGATAACATTAGAATCCTTTTGCAAAAGACTAATTGCACATTAGACAAACAAGGGAGTCTATGTGAATATAAATGATGTAAAATGGAGACTGCTGAAAAAGGTGTTTTCCCATTTTTTCTCTTCCCTCCCACCCTTTTCTTCAGAGAAGGTTCTCTCAATCACAGGCTAACTGGCCGTGTGGAGGAGGGACAAAGTGAATTCGTTACAGACAATCAGCGGCAGACTCACACAGAGAGAGGACCCCCTACACTCGCCCGATTGGATTGTAGAAGTCAAAGCATTGTCAAAAGGCCTCAGATGATTGTTTTACTCCGCCCCTGCCTCTTCCGCCACGGGCGAGATCAGAGGGATTAAAATGCCTCGCGGTGGCCGAAAGGCCTGTCGCTGGGCAAATCCTTTTCCTCTGCCGGGTTCCACATCGGCTGCCTGATAAGGGATCATCCCTGGCCGTTTGACGGAGCCGATCGCCGATTGAGTTCCGCCGAATAATGGAGTTAATGCTTCCCTTGAATGAAATAAGTCAAATCTGAAGCAACAACAACTTGAAGGAGTCTCGGAACACTCAAGTTTTCTCTTCCTCTAGAATTATATTTTGTCAGATGTCACTCATTTCTTCCAGAGTTTAAAATTCCTTCGGATTATGAGTATGAGTTTCTTTTCATTTACTCACGATGAAATTATCAAATAAAATATATATATTAAATGTAAGCGCTATATTCCTTGAATAATAACGCACTCTTAATAAAGGATTTGTTTCATTTTAAGCAAATCTCCGTGGTTGAATAACTTTAAATAAGCGTATGCTTATGAAATCGAAAAAGTTTGTTATTTTACTGTTATTAAAAATTATGTAACCATTATTTAGAACTCATTACACTCTGTTGAGTGCAGATAAACGGGAAAGGCAGTAAAAATATCCTGCGCTAATTTTTCACAATTGTAAATTATTATTAGATGATTTTAGTTGGGGTTCGGTCAAGGTAGATCCAAAAAAATACAAATTAAAAAAAATTGTATTATTTTAGAAATATTATCTGCCAAAGTTTCGGCTTACATTATATGCCATCTCCAGGGCTGCCTATCATGAAGACGAGAGATGACGTCCTGTCCCTAACTTCACATTGCCACGAATAAGTGTGGAAGTGACCAGTCATGGAAATGTAAACTTAGGGACAGGACGTCCTCTCTCGTCTTCATGATAGACAGCCCTAAAGATGGCTTACAATGTAAGCCGAAATGTTGGCAAATAATCTTTAAGAAAAATACATTTCTTTTAAATTTGTATTTTTTTTGGGTCTACCTTGACCGAACCCCAACTAAAATCATCTAATAATAACATTTACAGTAAAAAAACTCACCTTTTGAATTATAAATTATGGATTTTCATTAACAAATAATTAATTTTGTCAGATGAAATTATTTACTTAAAATTAATCACCAATAAGGATTTTCAATAATATTTCATGTTGTAAAATCAAATTTCCCAACATTATCTAATCCAAAATTTCGTGTACCTTTAATTTTTTTAAATATAAAATAATTTTGGGGAAATGATGTTAAGGGTGAATTTATTCTCTAACCGCTTCACACCGGCAAACAGTTCGGATGGGCCTGATTTTTGCCCATTCCATGAAGATTGGTTCCTTTGGAGCACACCAGAGCCGAATCTGGGTCGTTCCAAACAGAAGCACAGAAAGAAAGTAAAAGCCAACCGCTGATCACCTCAATCACCACCCCCGAAGTACCACTTCCCCGAATGACTGAGCGGGTGCACACACAGCTAGTTCGAAAGTAATTAGCGGGGGGGTAGGAGTGCAGGGTGTCAGGTAAGCCCTTCGGAACACCACAGACGACGGCCGCCACCTTTCAGGCCTACCGAAACCCAGGGTGCTACTGAAGGCCCAGACCACCACAGGGCACCAACACTACCAGTAGTGGTGATATGTTTCAGACAGCATGTTATTTATTGCTGATATCTCCCTCCCAGTCCAACTTCTGCATTGTGCCCGCTGATTTACAACTTCCTTCACAGGTGATGCCCCGAACTTAGGGGTCGTCACACTAGAGTTTTTGTGTTAGGGTTGCCGCCGCGCAGGAAGTAGACCCCTCTAGATTTATCTTACAGCCCCTAGTCACTTTCCTTTTCTTTTTTTCCATAAATATACTTTTCTTGGATTCATTTTTTTCTTATTTATATGGCCGTTTTATTTTATTTTCACCCGTTATAGTTTTTATAGAAGTTGAGTACTACTGGAAGGGATAAAGGACGGTAGCTGGAATTCCAGGTAGCTTAAGGCAGTCGTAAAGAAGTAGCACCTTAATTTATTTTAATGGTGAGAAACTAATATTTTTTTCATTCATGAGCTAAACCGATTTCCATATTTTCTATTTTTTTTATTTTGTGTTTTAATATAAGTAAAAGTAATTTGCATTAGCAACTATCAAAACCAGGTAAATATTTTTTAGAATCAACGAAATATTCAATTAATCTGCATACATTTTTTAACTTAAACATAAATATTTATAAAAGATAATACATTATATCATCTAAGTCACTTTAGGACAGCGTAACTGAGCGATTTATAATTCATTAAAAATTGATAAAATGGGCATTATATTTTAGGATTAGTTTTATCTTTAAAAACTGAAAACGAAAATAAGGTAAAATATAGAGCTCGCTAATGTGAACAGGCGGGAGAAGAGGATAAGGTCAAAACTCTTTGTTACATTCCTAAATATCTTCCTCAATATGTTNGGTAATGACCACTAATGGGTCACTTGAACAAATTTACAAAAAAAGTAATTAAAAGTCGGAGAGTACACTAGGATAAAAAGTACGTCCACGAAACATTGCACTGGCCGGAAAGGAAGAGTGGCATTCACCCATCCTAATTAAATTCCTAAATATTATAAAATATAAACGTTTAAAAAATTACTTTTACACATATAATCTCTGTAAACTTTTCTCTAACTCAATTAACAAAAAAGCTATTTAAAAGTTAAATACCCCCTTATATAACCATTCTATGTAAAAATATTATAAAATATAAACTTAAAAGTATCTTTTGTTCTCTAAAATTTTTCATAAGAAAATGATAACGAGCATGCATCTATTTATAATCTTACTTCAGTTAAGAACTGAGAACGCTAGAAAGCAAAAGAGGAATATATAAATAAATGAATCAATCTTAATACTGACCCAGTCATAAACATTTGGTCCAGGTGACAACACGTCCTCTCGCCTTCATGTTAGCCCTGAAGATGGCTGACAAAGTAAGCCAAAGCGTCGGCTGATAATAAAAAATAGACATTTTTTTAAATTGTATTTTTTTTATCAACCTTGACCAAACGTCAAGTAATTCTCTACTAATAATCTCCATGTTCATAAACTCTCCATTTGAAATTAGAAGTTTTCCTTAAATCAGACGTACTATAGGTTATGAATTGAAATGAAGTATTCATAGATAAATAGGCAATCTAAATACAATATTTTAGTTAATGAAAAATGCTATTATGAAGCTACAAGAAGAATAGAAGATACAGTCCCTGGTTATAAGCATTATANAGTCTGATAAGTTAATAAATTCCCTGCACTAGTGTCAAAAGTCTAACCTCCGAGGCAGACGAATATATCGTCTTATGCTCGGAGGAGCTGACATTGTCAAGCTGTTTAAATGACTCTCGTTATTTACTTTTAAATTTTACTTTTATAAATATAATTTTTTGTGGTATTTAATCCCACGTAAATTTTAACAACTTTTGAAGTGCGTGGAATTTAATAACTTATAAGACTTGTCTCGGTAGCATAAATGGAAAATGCATCGGCTCGGATAGCAGGAGATCCAGGTTCGAGTCCTGTCTGGGACAGTTTGATTTTTTATTCTGTTCCCTTGTACTAAAAGTTATTATTATGTTAAGTTCGTCCACTCAAATTTTGAGCTAGACGATAAAATACATCATTAAATCTTGTGTATGACAGCAAAACAATCCTAATGATGTAGTACATGTAATGATGTAATACATGTATTAAAGGGTAATTTACCGTTCACTAAAGTTCCGAAAGAAACACAAATTTTCAGAGATCATCCATCCACAGATTTGGTTTCTAACGAGAACAAAACCTTTGTGTCATTCTAAATATTTCATTATCTTAATTTACGATTTTTCTCGGTGGAAGTAAAGTTATTTTGAAGAAGATGTGTTTCAATCAGTTCAAGAACTTCAAGTGCATTGCTAAAACTTCCACTGGCAGAAAGATAAAATGTTTCGAATTTTGAATTGGGGTGAATTCGAAAACAATGAATTTTTAAACTAATTGGGGAATTGTCATACCTTCCATTATCCGTCTTCATTGGTTTCTGCAAACCATCTTCTGTTGGCGAGCGCTTTCGGACATTGTCCATCTTTTTTAATTCTAATTGGGGTATTATCAGAAGTATTGGAAGAAAGGAAACATTGTGTAACGAGTGACTTTTAGCGAGGTGTTTACTTCTGTAAAGATTTACCAGAAATATTTTGGCTCTAACAGAAGAAAATGCTTCGGTCATTACGAAAAGGTGTCCATCTGATGGTATTTATATAACTGCAGAAGATGGAAAGGAGGAACTCCATATGGTCGTGGCCTGAGATGGCAAATGGTGTACATCGTGTCTCTCCATGTAAAATCTGACATTTAATTTTAGGGAACAGTTTTAGTCTTTTTGATGTGTTCGATATATCTACCCGTATTTCACGTAAGACACCAGACTGTCAAGCAGTATCCACCGGGAGATTGCCCTGAAGAGCCGAGCGAGCGTCTTATCTGAAGACTCATCTAATCAGTGAGTAATCTAAGCATTACCTCTTCCCCCTACCTGCTTTATCTACACCTTGTCAGCTGTTCTTATCAGCCTAATAATACAAATAATTATGTCTCAAAGCCCGGTGAGTAAACAATCCCTTACTGGGGACGACAAGAGTTCTGTATCTCGTGCAAAACAATATATTAGGGGAAGTGTTGAAAAATCGAGTCAATTAAGTCTTTAAAAAATACTTGGTACGGTACTAAATGTGAACCACGGGAAGCTACACAAGAAAGAATTATATGCAGAAGGCAATAAAGACGATCTCTAGGGAAGTCGAAGAAATAAAAATTAGCATCTCAAATATAATTTAATGACTCAATAAATAAGCAATATGAGGCAGTTTTGGAAAATGCTACGCCACTGAAAAAGTACAAAGCTGTCTGGACGCAGTCTAAATTTTACGAGCAATTAGTGCTGGAAAGAAAGACACTAAAATGGAGGGTCACAGGTCTCGAGGTCAGCCTAAACCGTGCGTAGCAAGGCCTATTAGCTCGCTCTATTGAGATGCGCGGTGTGGCGGTGCGACATTGCGAGACTCCCACAGGATCAGTGACGAGTCCAGGAGCCAGTCTTACGAGTACTTGTAGAGTGATACTGCCAGAACAGGGAAGACTCTCGATCTCCAGTAATTCTCATTTGACAAGATAGTCAGATTGAGGAAGATGAGAAGAGATCTGTCAACTCGACATATCGTATGGAAGGATAATGACACGCATCCCATCTGCATAAGTAGAAGCAAGGCAAAACGCAATGATAGATTGTACTTGTCTTCCAATGTTTCCTTCAATTCGTCGCATTACATGATTTTGTCCAGTTTTATTCTCATGTAATAATTTTTGGTTATATTAACTCCAATTGTCATTCCATTTCTACTGATAAATTCTTCCTTTAAAACCTCTTCAGCTCTCCTTACCTCTGTTATTGTTACCTTTGATCCTACCCTTCATACCTGTATAGTTGACAACTGACTTGACCTCTACATTATATACTCAAGAGATAACCTTCGCTCCCTTTCGCACATCTCGTTTCTCTCTCAGTATGACCTAATATTATATCTTACTCCATTTTGTAAGCCTAGAGCAGTATCCTTCGCAAATATGATCACATTATTTTTTAAAACCATGAATCAGACCTTGATTCCCTTGACTGATTGGTGGAGACCAATATTTTCCTCTCCTCCCATCGATTAAAAAGTCGAAAACCTAATCAATAATCTCCTTTCAGTGCTTAATACTCATGCTCCTTTGAAGAATTATTACAATATAATAATATAATTAATAATTTGTATCGAAAAAAAATAATACAAGAGGGTAAATAGAAAAGATAAATTTCTAGCTTATTATTAAAATTATGAAATAAAACAAATTTTTCAAAAGGAGAGTTTGTTGACTGTAGATATTATTTTTAGATGATTTTAGTTGGGGTTCGGTCAAGGTAGATCCAAAAAAACACAAATTTGAAAAATGTATTTTTTAATAAAGGATTATCTGCCAACGTTTTGGCTTACATTGTAAGCCATATTCAGGTCTATCATGAAGATGAGAGAGGACGTCCTGTCCCTAAGTTCACATTTCCATGATGGAATTTATTAAAAAATACATTTTTCAAATTTGTGTTTTTTGGATCTACCTTGACCGAGCCCAACTAAAATCATCTTAGAGTAAAACAAATTTTTTTTTCTTTGCGATAGAGATATTTTTTGGATACATAAATGCATTACTCCTCTTTATAAAGGACATTAAGACTGAAATTCCTCAGGATAAAAGGCATCATTTCAGAAATACGAATGGTCTGGAAATCCTCTTCACGACGAAAAATGAGAAAATCATAAGGTATACAGAAACTACCGAAATTATACAGTTTGTACAAATTGACTTTAAAAATTTATATATTTGTTTTTATTCTATTATAAATTAAAAACATATTAAAAATTGTTATTGTTATTGAGTGTTTGTATTTTAATGACGACCCAAACAATTTTACCCATTTTAAAGACAACAAAAGATTTGTTTTTTTATTATATATTTAGTTTTAATGGAAATAATAAAGAAGAATCAGGTTACAATCCAAAAAGCACTTGTCGAATGTACTCATATCACTAGAGATAAATCGATAAAGAAGGATTATTATTGTACAACAAAAGTCAGAGATCATTTTTAAAATATAAATTCGTAAAATCTATTAACACTAAGCCGTTCAGGAATGCAAATTAACTAATTATCACTTTGGTTTCCATGATCCGAACTCAGTTTAAACAACATATTACAAATAAGGAGCTGCCACAATCACGTCAGAAAGAAATTGCGGTCTCTGCAATATTGGGGAGATACATTATTGACAGCAGTAAACGTAAACATTTGGGAAAACGTTACTTAAATTTAGATAATACATCAACAAAGAGATTTCTAAGTTTCCTAGATTGCTCCCCAAAAACGAATATCATTTGAAAAAAAAAAAAAATACTTTTTTGCCTTAGATCAACCATTGGATTAGATCAAGTAGACACTGCACCTACTCTTGAAAAATATGGGAGGATTAGAGTTATTATTTAAGAGGTTTATTGAGAAAGAGCACACGTCTGTTTCAGGTTCTGACCGTGTGTTCAAAGAAATCGGAGCCGTCCGAAGATTTACTTCGCCCTCCAGATTACCTTGCCGCTGACGGTCTTGAAGAAGAAGTTATAACGCCGACATACTTCTTACAGCTGCATTAGACAGACAGTGTAAGGGAATTAAAACTGGAATGATGGCCAGCCTAATCCCGAATCCCAGCACGATTACCAAATCCCGAGAAGGAGAGAGAATACTGAAAATTGAAGCAGGAAGACGACCTAAGTTAGGATACATGCACAATAGATAAATAAAAGTCCTCCCTGGGAGAATATCCTCAACTACTGATATGTTGTTTTTTTTATTGAAAATTTTGAGAGTATATCTCTAAATGATTTTAATTTCTCTCAAGTAATTATAAAAGACAAACTTATACTTTCACGAAATCAATAAAATATAAAAAAATCAATTGGGTTCCAAAACATGGGGTGGATTACCTGTAATATCGAATGCGATTACAAAAAGCTGCAGGAGGCGTAATATTTAGTACAGAATAATAAGCACTCAATAAGGAATCTTTTATGATTTTATTTTTAGAGGCTTAACTGATCCTTGAATTTTAAGTTAACGACCTAGAAGCCGCAATTTAAAAACAAATTCAATGTCAATCACAAGAGGTGAGAAGGTGATCAATGGCACCACTCTCGATGACAGGAATGTGCTGAGTTTTGACGCCATCCTGTTTGTATTGTTATGTTTATGTTTCAATTCCTTTCATATACTACGTGGTGGATGTCTGGCAGATGTGGAATCAGCCTCTCGCTGAGACTGTCAATTAGATCAGGGTGATGTGGCACAACCGAACGTCCTGATATGAGAAAAGATATAGACACTCCACATTAAATAAGCGACGAGAATAAAATAAAAATGAATATTAAAACAAGAAGAGGGAGAGAGTGGAGAGGACTGAATTAAAATGTAGATAAGAACGTCAATCATTGAGCTTCGGTTGCGCGGCATTAGCATAGATAAGGATACGTCAGTTTTGTATGCCTTCTGGGGGCTGGATCTTGATGGGGTTTCTCAGCAAAAACTGTCAGATTCGCCTGGTCACGGTGTCAGGGCCTAGCACCTTCACATGGCACCCGTATTTCCGGCCGATCAGGCTCTCGTACGCTGTACCTGTCGACTGAAGACATCCATCACTCGGGGACATCACATTCATTTGACCAATTAGAAATCGTAATGTCTGACATCTTGACAGAAATTTATCTCTATTAAATTATATTATTCAATACAGATAGTCGTTAAATTGGCGTGAAATGTGAAGTACTTCAAATAAAATTTGTTGGCCTAGAATTAGTTTTTTCCAAAATCATACTGACTTCGAAATGTAAACTTTCCTTGGTGGTTTGAAGAGCTGTCTAGTAATTGTGTGGAAACAAAAGTAGATCAGAGGAATACATTAACAGACAATTTTGTTCTGAGTTGTCGATTGGTCTTAACCAAAAGTTGTATTTCGTATGTTACATGGTAATTCTGTTAAAATACAAAAAGAATAGAGCAAGAAATGGAGTTCACAGTAGGGGCTTGAAATACTTTTTTTTTTTTTTTGACTTCCCGGTCAACCAAACGGTTAGAATCTTGGAGTAAAGGGGTATTATCAACTGGCAGCCACCCTTTTCTTAAAATGCATGTAACTTTGACCCGGCTTTCACATCTTTAGAACGGCCTGCAGGGTCGACTCTCTCAGGGCCAGGCATCAGGGATTTAAGCGGATCCCTATTTCTAATCGGTCCCTTGGAGGTATGGGAAAATATGACTTGATAGAGGAGAAAACCAAGGAACTATTGCCTATGGATGATGGTTATAACCATTCTTTTTGATGCTTAGGCCTATCTCCTAGCTTTTCCGGTGAGGCCCACATAAACCAGAGTCAAAATGGGGGAATATGAGTGAGGAAGAAGACTATGGATTTTACAAGGCATGACTAGAATGGCGAAATTGATGGAGAGTGGAGAAACAGCGACGGGAAATCTGTGAAATATTAGGTTTCCATGAAAGGTTTTGGTCAAGGATAATGCCGAGGTGTTTGACTGAGGGATGGGAGAAAATTGGGCGCCAATTAATTGTGAGGGAAAAAATAGGAGCGAGTGGTGTTAGCAAGGATCTAGACCCAAAAACAATAGCTTGAGATTTTTTCGAATTTAGAGAAAGCTTGTTTGTCAATGCCCACGAACATATTGAATTTAGGTCTCCTTGAATTTTTAGAATGGGGATTTGCAATTCTTCTGGAGGGAAGGACAGATAAATTTGGGTATCATCGGCGTAAATGTGACAGGAACGGTGTCGAACAGAAAGGTTGAGATAGGCGGCAGAGATAGGTTCTCATAGGCAGAGAACAGGTTGGTAGAGATGCTAAAAGCCCTGCGGTACCCCAGATGTAATAGGAAGAGGGGAAGATAAAGGTGCTTCGGGGATAGAAACTACTTAGGATCGGCCTGACAGGAATGATTGAAACCAAAGAAGGGAATTGTTGGAGAAGGAAAAGTGTTTAAGTTTATAAAGCAGGCGGGAGTGATCAATCGCATCAAAGGCTTATGAGAAATCAAGGAGAACAAGGATTGAGATTTTTCTTTGATCAATTGCAGCTTGGATGTCAGAGTTTCTTTTTAGGAGAGCAGTCTGGGCAGAGAAGTCAGGGCGAAAACCGGATTGGAAAAAATCTAGGAACATTGCATTTTCCAAGAAAGAAGACATTTGTTTCTGTACCAACTCTTCTTAGGGTTTTGTAAGGATAGGGGGAATAGATATGGGACGGAAATCATTGAAGAAATAGAGGTAAGGAATTTTTTTATAGGTTTAATATTATAAACTATTGCATGTTTCCAGGAATAAGAAAAGACTGAGTTCTGGAGGGAAAAGTTGTATATGTGCAGGAGGACAGAAAAGAAACTGGAAAAGGTGGCTTGAAGGAGTTTTAAAGGAGCTATTGCAGCTATCTGCATTTGTTTTATTTTGGATATCACTGCTAAAAGATCTTCAGGAGTAATGTCGGTGATAAATAAATTGTTAGGGTTAAAATCAGAGCGGCTTGGTAAGGAAATAGAAAGAGGAAAACTCTGGAGCTGCGAGGAGAAGTAAAATAAGAGTTAAAGTCATCGGTAGACCCAGGAAAATGAGGAATATTGAGAGAGGGTTTGCACATGGAAAGGCTTCTTAGGATGTTCTTGCACTTGGACTTCACCTATTGCAATTTATTCATATATAAGGGATATATATATATATATA
>KZ808107.1:83567-101298 GCA_000696205.2 Oncopeltus fasciatus | reverse complement strand
GTGCCTCATTCTCTTGCAGTGATTCCATCATCCAAGCTCCGGGGTATATTGCTATTAGAATAATCAGAAGAATGGAAAGGATGGTGTTACAACTGTGTTTACCTTGCTGGGATGGAGATTTCTCCATTTGTAGGGAATTTTGTATTATTCCTATCGTGCCTCATTCTCTTGCAGTGATTCCATCATCCAAGCTCCGGGGTATATTGCTATTAGAATAATCAGAAGAATGGAAAGGAGGGTGTTACAACTGTGTTTACCTTGCTGGGATGGAGATTTCTCCATTTGTAGGGAATTTTGAATTATTCCTATCGTACCTCATTCTCTTGCAGTGATTCCATCATCCAAGCTCCGGGGTATATTGCTATTAGAATAATCAGAAGAATGGAAATCATCATCAACCTTTCTTATTCATTTCATAAAAGCCATCTGCTTTCACCATGTGTATAAGCTATTACATATAAAACAATTTCCTAACATTCGATACTTATGTTTCATAACATGAATATATATAAGGAAAATCATACAATTTCAGAATGTTTCGTTTAGCAATCAGTTTTTTAGCTTTTAAATAATTAGTAATTATTCTGATTTCGATTTGCTCCCTGTTATTTTCAATGTTTTACCAAAGACTTAATTGTTTACTCATTGAAGTATTTTATTTTTTAAATTGTTCAAAGCCAAATAAATGTTCTAATCTATTTATTTTTTTTTTTAAGCAATCAGCATTAATTCTAATACTTTTTTAATACTTTTTAATTTTAATCATTTCATCAAGTATTCCTGAAATTTTAATATGTACATATGGTTTCTTAGCACATAAAGTCCATACTATGAATTTATCCATAATTCTATTCTTGGAGGACAACGGCAAACCAGAATGATTATCATGAAATTCTTCTGGATAGTCGAAATCAGCTATTAGAATATAACCTTTGGCAGAATTATACAGTATATTCATTACCTCTAAATTTGAATATTTAAATCCTCCATATTGTAAGTATTGTCATATATGAAGCCAAGATTCTTGACTCTTATAGTTATTCATGTATTTATTATACACATTTTCATGTATTACAACAGTGAGAATCTCCTTCTTTTCAATAAAATAAATACCACGCGGGATCTAATTTAAAAGTTTTGAAGAAAATTTCTCTGAAATATTTATGAACATTAGTCAATATCAGCATGTCTTAAATATTTTAAAAATATATTTTTCTCTTTAAGCTTTTAAAGGCTTTTAATTTTTATGTTGATAATTAACATAAAACTAAAACTATTAGGCTCATGCCTCATATACTATTAATACTACAAAGCATTAATTAGAATCTATTTAGTTAATTGAATGACTTGGATTAGGTTGTTAAGTATTTATTGTAAATTATACATAACTAATAATACTCTCAATGCATATTCATACTTTATGGAATATAATGATTCATTGACGGTATTCATTACATTTATAATTGCTTTATCTTATTCGTCAAAAAAAGATATTGCTAACCTTTTAACGGAACATACGGATTAATTCTTAATTTCAAGTGATTTAATTTAATTTTTCAAGTGTTCATCCAGATCCTATATTTTTAAAGTAATCCTCCATTTCACTTATCATTTATAAGTAGCATCATACATAATACATGATGGGAATTTTGGAGGTGCATACCTTATAAATAAATCTTTTAAAACATATTTTTTACAAAGTCAAACTGTGTGTGCGTGTGTGTGTGTGTGTGTGTGTGTGTGTGTGTGTGTGTGTGTGTGTGTGTGTGTGTGTGTGTGTGTGTGTGTGTGTGTGTGTGTGTGTGTGTGTGTGTGTGTGTGTGTGTGTGTGTGTGTGTGTGTGTGTGTGTGTGTGTGTGTGTGTGTGTGTGTGTGTGTGTGTGTGTGTGTGTGTGTGTGTGTGTGTGTGTGTGTGTGTGTGTGTGTGTGTGTGTGTGTGTGTGTGTGTGTGTGTGTGTGTGTGTGTGTGTGTGTGTGTGTGTGTGTGTGTGTGTGTGTGTGTGTGTGTGTGTGTGTGTGTGTGTGTGTGTGTGTGTGTGTGTGTGTGTGTGTGTGTGTGTGTGTGTGTGTGTGTGTGTGTGTGTGTGTGTGTGTGTGTGTGTGTGTGTGTGTGTGTGTGTGTGTGTGTGTGTGTGTGTGTGTGTGTGTGTGTGTGTGTGTGTGTGTGTGTGTGTGTGTGTTTATTGTCTTTTATCCTTCCACCTTTATTTTCTCCAATTCTTTGTCATGGAAATCACGGGATGAATAATATTTAGTACATTTTTAAATATTTTATCCAAAGATGAGAACTAATTATAGTTTCATATTTACTGTCAGTTATGGAAAATATTCTGTTACAAGTAACTTGTTTGATATTGTTACAGGTTTATTTTGGGATTTTATGTTCCCTATTCATAAAGGAGGTTTAGAATACAATTTTTTCTATTCGATCGTCAAGCAACGATACTGTTTCCAGAAGTTTCATAAGAGATAATTAGAGTTATTATCATTGAAATTCAAGCTTTATTTAAAAAAGCAATTATTGAATGATATATAAATTTTAAAAAGTTTAAGGTTTGGGAATGTATTGAAAAACTATTACATGACTAAGCAAGAGATGAGTCATAAGAATATATAGTAACTTGATTGTAGTAAGTAATGCTTAGTAACTGTGAGACGACATATCAGAATGGCGACAGCCTGGTAAGACTTTGAGTCAAAGCATGTTTGTGTGGTCAAAGCAACTGTGATCAATGGGTTACGGTCGAAAGCATTCTCTTACATAAAACTAGTCTTTTTCATTAGCCTTGTAAAAGACACATCGTAAATATACCATAAACAGAAAATTCTACATTATTACAGTTTTTATGATTTCTTGAAGAGCCACATCCGAAAATACTTTATTCAACCTCATCAGAAAATATCACGCGAAAGGTGTTGTCGAAGAAATTAAAATACATTTATCCAAGGTAAAAAATCAGGTATTTATAAAATTTTAAATAAAAGCAGCATAGATGGTAGTCCCCTGACGGATATTAACGTGTGTGGTACATATATCATTGTGGAGATATATTTTTTATAAAATAATTAAGTAATAAATAATTTTTCGGTTCTGTTTCAAATTCATGACTAGTAAAATCTTATCTGAAGAGTTTGATAGTCACGAATATGATATAAATTTTTTTTCGGACTTTTTTATTTTCATGCCACATTTTTATTTTAGTACTGACTTCCAGCGAAACAAAAAGTTCTAAAGATGAGATGTAATGAGATGAATATTCATTGGTTCTTAGTAAATCATATTGCCCGTTTAACGTATGATCTAAATAGAATAGAACCATATTGCCCGTTTAACGTAGTAAATAGAATATACTAATACAGTAAATGCAAGGGAATAGAACAAAAAAAAATCATACTAGCTCAGCCGGAACTCGAACCCGGATCTCCTGATTACCGGGCAAGCGCATTAGCCATTAACACCACCGAGACTAGCCAGGTGTCCTCTTACTCTACTGGGAGTCTAAGAAAAAGAATACAGTAATTTTTAGCAAGACAGAGAGCGTGCTCCCTGGAAAGTTTCCTCCCTTGTAGATGGTTCCGATCAGACGGATGTCCGGAAGAGGCCAAGAGGAAGTCCTGTAGCAGGTAGAACAGTGCACTGGGAAGAAGTGGCGTACGCCCCCTCTGTTCGTCAAGCATTGTTGTGGAGTACCGCTGAGTGGAGGCAGACCCTAACCGAGGGATTAGTTCCATCCTCTCGTCTTCGGGGGAACCAGGAAATCGATAGCGTCATATTCGCCCCATTAAAACTCTAAAGTCTTCTCAAGTTTTTTTTTTTTTTTCCACGGTGGACTCTAGCGCTATATTCATTATTTATAAATACATTTTCTCCGCATAAGCTAAACTCCTCTAAATAAATTTAAATTTCTAATGTGTTATTAGTTTGTTTTCACACTTCAATAAGTATTATTGTCACCACATATTTTCAAAAGTTAGAAAGGATAACTAACTACTCATCTAAATATAAAACGTTTAGTCAAATGTTCAAAACAAAAATGAGGTAGGAGAAAGAAAGTGCACATCTAAATAATGTGCAAGGCCAATTACATGGTTAGATAATTGTTGACAGCCACTTCAAAAGATCTGGTTGTGTAGTATTTAAATTTTGAAAGGCATAATATAAGCCCACAATTTCTTGGTGATTTCTACACTCTTCCTGTAAAATTTAGTAGTCTTTCACTTGTTGGCAAATTTTAAATAACATTGGAGATTTTTTTTTGCCGTTGGTTTTTTTTTTTGGTTTTTTTTTTTGTTGGGGTTCGGTAAAGGTAGATCCAAAAAAATACAAATTTTAAAAGAGTGTATTTTTCTCACAAGTCATGAAAATGTGAATTTAGGAACAGGGCGTCCCCTTTCGTCTTCATGATAGCCCTGAAGATGGCTTACAATGTTAGCCGAAACGTTGGCAGATAATTTAAAAAAAATACACTTTTTAAAATTTGTATTTTTTTGGATCTACCTTGACCCAACCAAAAAATCATCAAATAATTTAAATAATATTATTCACGAAACCTTTACTAATCGTTTCAACACGATTACTAGAATATCACTTAGTACTTAGTATTCTTGTCAGATTCTTTATTCCTGGTTAAGGTCAGCTATTATAAACTATTAGCCCGAGGTGAATTCTTTCAAGACTTCAAGAGTTAAACATGTTTCCGACGTTTCAGACCAACCAGTGCTCAGGGAATTTAAGTATTTATTTCTAAGCAAACTAGTCAATCAGGTGGCTTAGATCGAACGTCCCACTTCTCAAAATAGACTTGATAATGCAATACTTCACAAGTAGATTGTTGGATATTATAGATTCAGTGTGAAACAACTGTCTCCTTTTACGTTTTTTTTTTTTATAACTTTGCTTTCAAAAGGTCAAAGCGGTTAAAGTGGTTATATAGAGGTTGAGCCAAACCCTTCGTCCTTCCGACTTACTTGCCCATCCTCAAAAAGTAAGTAATGTTGAAAAAATGTCATTCAATGCTTTGAATCAATATTGCTTACAGTTAAATTAACTTTATATTTCTGTAAAATTAAAATATATTTACTTTTGTTGACCCTGCAGTTAAATTGTATTTATTTAAAAAGAAGCACATCGGTATTAAATTACTTTTACTAATAACTGTATAAATGGATATTCTGGATATAGATAATGGAATGTATCAATGATAATCATTTCTGTTTTCGAAAGAAAAGTTAAAAAGACGAAGTCAGCTTCAAATTGTTTTATACTTATTAAAATACGTATAATGTTTTACAGTGTGTATACTCTTTCAGAGGATTAAATTCGTAAAACTTTATTTTTAATAACTAATAATAATGAAATAAATAAATAAAACTGAAAAGGAAAATGGATGTTTTTCTAAAAATAAGTAATGAAAACTATTTCTCATGCACACATTATCATAAATATAATTATCGCTTCAATTTCTTTATTTATGAGCGCCTAAGACTTTCAGAACTCAGAAGACTATGAAGCTCTTCGTCTCACCGATCAGAAATGAAGGTGTAAATTGCTTTCTGACAACTGATTTCAGTACTGCAATTCAGCTTTCTAGTGAAAACTGTCAAGATACATAATCTTTGGCTGGTAGGAGCTGAAGAAGTTGCATGGCAGTCAAATCTCAGTTCAACTGGAATCAGTTAAATTCTTAGTTCAAGAGGTCATTCTTGGATCCTGAGGATGGTTTTTGGATGCTGAAGGAGCTAAGCTAAATTCTGCAAAAGTGGAATTTGATACGAATACAGCTTATTTAACTTTTTATAGCAGCAAGGCATTTATTGTTCTTCTCTTTCACAATGAAAACAACAAATGCTAGCTGAAATATTGAACTTTACTGACTTGTTCATTTGTTATTCTTTTATTCTCTCCGTGGTTTTCTGGTAAAATTTTATACTCGCTTCCCCGTTAGCCTATACCAATTATTCATTGAGGTCTTTCGCTCTGTCTGTTTCATTCTTCAGGAAGCATCCAACATTAAAATTGGAAAAAGCCATTTCCCAATGTACCTGAATATTAAATAATTCTCTGGGGAGCTTTCGAGTGAAATATCCATGAAAGCGAAACAGGGCCATAGCCAAAGTCTGGTTGGAGCAAAATAGCTGTCTGATGGCGGGGGGGGGGGTGAATGGAGGAAGAGAGAGTGATAAGAGTGAAGCGGGTGAGAGAGAGAGATAGGGTGAGGGGGGTGCCGAGAGAGGAAAAGAGTACCCAAGAGATCCAAGAAACGGAATTGAAATGAAGGTTGTTGTCTGTCTGAATGGCAGTAACAAAGAAAAAGAGGGTGAATGGGGGATGAGGAAGAGACACAGAGCGATTGAGTGGAAGAGAAAGATAAGGAAAGAGACAGGAGACGCGAGAGGGGCGAAGGAGGAAGGGGGGAGGGGGTAAGGTAGAGAGTAGAGGAGTGGAGGGGGATATCTTGTTGCGCATGTACTGAGGTGCTTGATGTAAGCGGCACGCGCCATTTTGGAGACCCGGCTCCTGGCTTCTGTGTCCCAGTAAATTAGAAGATAAATCCCACTTTCATGATCTTAGCAATCACATGTGTTGTATATATGACTAATCCTCATCACAGAAATAATTCTAGTTAGCTTAATTGGAATCTCTTCACTTTCTCGAGGGTTTTAAGGCGCACAAATTTACCATTATTGGTCCTTCTTGATTACTGCGAAAATTTTGTGGAAAGAAGTAGAAAACGACACATATTTACTTTAGAGAGCTTCAGTAAATCAATTTGACTTCATCAATCAGGCCTTGTTAGATACAATCAAAAGATGCACTAAAAACCTTAACAGTGAAAAATTAATACGATTGATTAAAATAAAGCAGTCTCCTCCGTGTCGACACATAAATGTTAACATAAAATATATGTTACTATAAGGTATTATTAATATATACAAGGACAGGCTATCAAAGACCACCCAAATAACATTTTATACAGTTTCCTTCTTTCTTTCTCTACCAGTTCTTCATCTTTTCTGACTGTTCGGCTCTCTTTTCTTCAGTTTATTTTCTTGATCTTGAGAGTATTTATGATTTTTTTTTTCTTTAGTTCGAATACAATAGTTAAATCTTATTATTTTCCTTATTTTAAGGATTACTAAGGCAAGAAGACGTGGTCGTTAAAATTTTACAGATGTTTTATTAATTTTAAAATTGTTTGAATGAAATTTTCTTAAACTACGAAGTTTGTGTTTTTTCACAATTTATTAGTTGATTTGATCATTAGAAAATTTTGTTTAGAAAAAAGAGTCGTTTATTTATAAGAGGTTTGGAGAAGTGTTATTTTGTTTTACATTAGTAGGTGGCTTGAATGTCCCTCACTACCCTTATTCAGTAAAAACATATAAGTTCAAAGAATATTGTATTTATAATGTAAATTTCATTTATCCGCTCATTCTTTTGCTGATAATCCATATGTATAACAATCCATTGGTATAACATAGATACAATAATAATAATTCATTATTGCACTCGTTTTCTGTACTACTAAAAAGTCGAGTCAGATAGACATATTTCATCTAACAGGGGCATCACTCAAGAACTAAACATTGGACATTGGACTTTGGGTTTCAGAGGAATTAACAGAAAAAAAGTTGTGGGCCGAGTTTCCTTTTGCTCCTGAAAGCAAATGAAATCGAGTAATTTTTTAAGAAATTGATTAAGGTTGATTAAAATTGAATCTATTATACAATAAAGTCCAATAGGTTTCGGGTTCAGAGCCCGGCGAAGCTTCACAAGCGGCAGCAATGCCTGGATTGAAGCAAAGGAAGGAGACGCTACGTATTTCATGAAATAGGAAAGGAATGGTTCATCAACTCTCAACAAAGTCATCAACTCTCTACTGCCACGAACAACGTATGCGGTCGAAGCAGGTGATTCAAGAAGTAAGGCCAGGATTGATCACTAGGAAAGGCGCCGTTTGCCTCCAGGTGAACGCTAGACCGAACACGTCTCTAGTCACTCGGTAAAAATCCACCGCATATCCCATGCCTTGCCTCCTCTGACAATCATTTGCATCGTGCTTTGCTCAGCTCTCTTGGTGGTGTAAAGCTGCCGGCAAAAGAGGATTGTGAAAATCACATAGCACATTCAGTTTTACAGCTAGAAATCTCAGAGCTTTCGCACTGAAGGAATAAAGGTTTTACTAGAAAAGTGGCAAAGGGTCATCAATAAAAACAATTAATATATCATTCATAAAGGTTTGGATTTTTCTGTGAAAAATTTGAAAAAAATTGAAATTACCCTTCCCCCAAACCTATATAAAAATATATGTGCGTGGGTGCGAACGTTTACATATGTAGAATCGGATTGAATCGTAAGTATTTTTCAAAATCTTGAAAAAATTGTAATAATGTGAATAGAGATTATTTTAAAGGATAAATTAACTGAAATTATCTAATATTTTATTGTATATTTTGGTAGCGAATTTCATTTAGCTGGCAAATAGAAATTTTAATTATAACTAATCGGTTGCCATAAATTAATAGGACATGTATTGATTTTATTATTAGTTATACAAGCAATGTAAATTGAGACAATAAATTTAATTATATAATATAATAAAATATTGCATGGAAAGTTCACAAAACACCTCACCTTCAGTAAGTAGAAATAGAAAAACTGCATTTAATAAATAAATCATTTGGAGAATAACAAAAATTAATTAAATTGCATGCTAAATTTCATTACGATAAAATTATTTTGATCATAATGTAATTATAAAGAGCACTCTTATTAAATTATAGCAATGTTGATAAGTTAAGATTATCGTAATATATTTGAAGTTTAGTTGATGAACTTCAGATCAAATTTAATTGGATAAAAAATGTAGACCTCATAACATCAAATATTCGAGTAAAATAACTTATTTTTGAACAATTAATGCGATGGAATAGAATAAAAAATCTATCTGTCTCAGCCAGGACTCGAACCTGGATCTCTTGCTTTTCGGCCACGAATGTTAACAATTACTGGCTGTGACAAATAGATTTTTATTCTATTCCATCGCATTAATTGTTTAAAATTTACGAGGGATAATATACCACAACTAAATTAATATTTATAACTTATTTTTGGTGTACATATAAAAACAAAATAATTACTGTGACAAGATAAAATGTGAGACAGTGATGGTCCAACAATAGTTCCCAGGGAGTAAACAGCAATATATAAATACATATTTATAAAAACAAAATTTGAGAGGATTATGTATTTTTTTCCTACTGTTACCATCTAATCATCAAATTTGAACAAATCTTTATCTTTTCTTATATAGGACATACAACCAGCTTGTATAAGAGGTTTAGGTATGATATGCAGGTAATTCTGTTGTTGTTAGATGATTTTAGTTGGGGTTCGGTCAAGGTAGATCCAAAAAAAAAAAAAAATACAAATTCGACAAAAGTGTATTTTTTAAATATTCTCTGTCCAGAAATTAAAAAAAAAATACACTTTCATGTACAGTTTCTTCTTCCGGGTTGGACCGTGTCAAGTTGTTGATAGTTGCCGAGCTTTCGCACATCCTGTGATGGCTTCTTCAGGGCTGTACATACATCTGACGACCGTGGAAACCTACGTGAACTATCAACAACTTGACACGGTCCAACCCGGAAGAAAAAACTGTACATACATCTGACGACCGTCGAAGCCTACGTGAATAAAATACACTTTTGTTAAATATGTATTTTTTTGGATATACCTTGACCGAACCCCAACTAAAATCATCTAAGAGTAATTCTGTTCTGTTTTCCAGGGAAGGGGCAAAGCTAACCACCTAGAACTGTTTACACTCATTTCAGAATTTCTTCCCTTCTCTCTTTAAACGCCTCTTCCGGAAAAAGCATTAGCGGTCGGGAAGTTTAGGTAAGCGCGGCAATTGAAGGAAAGTGGGGGGGGGAGAAGCATTTTACACTTGAGATAGCAATAAAATGTTATGACAGGAACTGTGAATTAGGAAGGATAACTGTGAGGGCGAGGTACACTGCAGCGGAGTAAACAGGGGGTCTGACGTGAGGGAGTGCTGCGAGGGGGGGTGTGGGTAAATTGGTTTGGCGTAGGAACAGCGTTCGACACTCAACGTCTCCCCCCACCCCCAGCGACGGGTAGCAGCATCCAGCGTCTGCCTGTTTTCACAGTCCCCGAACCCGGTCACAGATATCCAATCACACAGAATAAACTAACAAACACAGTGCGCTACCTCCCACCCCCAAGCACTCTGGAATATTAAATCCTCTCTGGTGTAAGGTTATCTTCTGCTTTCAAGCAGCTACAACTAAATAACTTAGCATTTCAACAATTTGCATACCTATATTACACTGTAATATATAGCGGTGTACTAAAACTCCGCTTTTTAATGAAAAAAATTTTTTGGGGAGTGTCAAGCATATACATTTACTTGAGCGCAAACACTGGTTGGAGCACCAGGCGATTAGAAATTGAACTTGAAATTTTCCGAAAGAAATCCCGATGACGTATCAATTGTATTCTCGATTTTCTACACATTATAGCGGGCAATAAGAAATTTTAGAAGAAATCAAGTTATTCACGTTGATACTCCGACTACTTACTTACTTATCTACAAGATAACGATAGTGCAACATAATGCGTAAAATGTATATTCTTAATATTTATATTTTATAACATAGGTATTTAGAGAAACATATAATATGTAAGATAACTGGGGATATCTGAAAGTTGTGCATTCAAAATTAGGTACTCCAGTCGATATTTACGACATATTTATACTTAAGAATTCGTTTCGAAAATTGTTAAAATAATTCGTTTTTGGGTTATGCTAGAAGGATAACAGAGTGAGCATAGTTTAAAAAAAAATATATATATATATGTATATATAGGGAACGAATACTAAAGAAGAAAATCTCAACTGTAAGGCTACTGTCTTTCATCACATTTTGGTTCACAGAGGGACAAACATAATTTTAATTGTATCTAAATAAATGTATAGACTATTATAAAGTATTTTCTAGAATATAAATATTCAACATACTTCCAACAAAAGAGTGAAGGAAAAAAAGTGGCACTAAAATAACCTTCCACAACAAAATAATTTTCTAGTAATAACTGTTTTCAGAAACAAAGCAACAAGAGCAGTCAGTCCCNTGTTGAGTACTTCAGCTAGTAATGAACTAGGTGCCCATAAAGTTACTCAATTTAAATACAATTTGCTATCATACCATGCTAGCAAACCATCTTCTGCAAACCAATGAAGACGGATTACAAAAGGTATGATAGTTCTATATTCATTAGTAGTCATAATAACCCTTTAGATTATTAAAAATTTGCTACTTTTAAAGTATAAACAGGCAAATACTAATAATTTATACGTAAAGTTCTCTATCTCGTGTAGTACGGAAAGGACGCCACGATTTACTTATTCTAAGCATGTTTTGATTGGGCCTTACAAGGCGGTGCTCATTTTTATTTTTGGCCGCTAAACTACATTGCTTGTAAATTGGGTACGATCCATTAGGCCTTATGACCAATTTTTATTACACACACACACACACAATGTATTTCAAACAATTTTTAGTGCAGGGGAACAGAAAAAAAAATCTAACTGTCCCAGCCAGGACGTGCGGCGATTTTAATAACTTAACAGACTTGTCTCGGTAGCGTAAATGGAAAACGCATCGGCCCGGATAGCAGGAGATCCAGGTTCGTGTCCTGGCTGGGACAGTAAGATTTTTTATTCTGTTCCTCTGCACTAAAATTTTTTTAAATTTACGTGGGATTAAATACCCCAAAAATATAATATTTACAATGTATTTCTATTGGGAAATTTAAAAAAAAAAAATGTGAATGGGTTTAATATCAGTTTATTTAGGGTTAGGTTTTATTTTTTTTATTTTATTTTTTGGTGGAAGAGAAGGGGGTAGGTGTGCCCATCTTACCTCAGACAGATTTAAGTCATTATTAATTAATTACTTTGGCTTTATTTGACAAACAGATCATATTTCATTTCTGATACCTTCTTCTTATTTTTATCATTTTTTTTGTACCAATTATCTTTAAGTCAAATGGGGAAAAGTTTTCAAAGGTTTATATTTAATAATGAACTGAAATACTTTTGAAGAAAATAATATTTGCTTTAAATGGAACAAATTCAGTCTCTTTTGGAGATATTTAAAGTTTTTCAGCTTATCAATTTTCTTTCGGAAATTTCCAAGTGGGAGGAGTATTCCTGCTTATAATGGCAAATTCGATTTTTGCTCTGTCTCATTTAGGAAGTTTTGTTTTATCCAATACGTAAACTTACTCTTTTATTAAAGGGAAGTATTATAGATAAAGTACTTATCAAAAGATAAACTAAAAAAGGCAAATAAAGAAGTACGTCGCGTATTAAACTCGGTAAAGATTTAAGAGACCCCTAAATCTGAATGTAGCATGTTTTTCAGGTGTATCTTTGAGCACCAAATTTTCTACCATTCTCAATAAACAATTCTCCGATGAAGCCACGACGGCGTTGTTCATTGTAAGTCCATTCCACGTCCAATACATCTTTTGACTAATTTTGAAAAATGCCATGGACATCAATCTTTTGCGAATAGACAGTCTTCTACTAACACCGTGAAATGGACTCTTCTGGAATAATTCCACGCAGCCTTTCGAAGCTCGACCTGTGCTGACGACCTATTTTTATATGCTTAAGTTTTCTGCTGCGCAATGAAGAAAATTGCGGCGGTTCATCAAAAGAGAATCAAAAGAGAAAGAGAGACTAAACGAATTTCCCAGCATCGTTGTTGACAAATATCCGCATTTCTATGTCAATTATTGCAATCCCCTAAGCGTATAAAATATATTATATTATAAATCAACAAATCTGTCTTGAATTTCACTGCCCTTTCGAAAAAAAAAAGTTTTACTTTACTTGATATTTAAGATGATCTCTCTTTTGAATTCGCCCGATTTGTTTTAATTCAAAAGCTACACGATACATTTTTATTAAAATAACTGAAAACAGTGGCTTATTTATGTATAATGGATAATGTCTAAACAACCTCTATAATAGGTTAAAATGTTAGTTAAACGCTCACGCAAGTAAATTTAAGCATACAGTAACAAACAGGAAGATAGACAATCCATGACGCATGAGACGCGTAATCTATGCAGGTTGATTGTGCAATATGCCCAATTGTAGCCTGCAAATCTCTCTTTGCATGTATAAAATATATCTATAGAGAAAGATATTTGCTCTAGCAAGTTTCCATATTAAAACTTCTATAGCTCCTGGGTTTTCCGTCCGATTGCTCCAGGTACCGCCCTCTCCTGGGTGGCCCTCCTCTCGTTGTCATAACAACACCCCTCCTCGCCTCCCTTTCTCTCCCCTTATTCACAACAAAAAATACACTAAATTATTTTTTTATTTGAATTTCCAGCCCCCATATAGCTTATGGTAAAAGGTAATTAGTAACTTTATAGTGAAAACTATCTCTATCTCTATAAATTATAAAATATAATTATTTCGTCTTGAATAAAAGGTAAGAACAATGTAATTCCCTGACGTATTACATTAAAAAAATTCTTCACCTCAAGATAAATAATAAATTTCATAATAAAAATAATCAATGAATACTCTTTTTGTTACTACATACAAGAAGTGCAAAGGGAGCAAGAAAATAAAATCTCACTACCTCAGCCAGGAGTCGAACCCGGTTCTCCTACTATTATTTAACGTGGAATTACATACCCCAATTAATATCATTATTTACTCTTTTCATTGCGATTTTTACCTTTCTGTCTCTCTTTTTAAGCAAACGAACTCAAGACTTTTATTTCAGTATGTCTTTAAAAAATTGTTAAAGATTTTCACCAATCCTACTTAGGAGAAGCTAAATTAAGATGGCCCGTTCAACTTATTGTGTGCGCGCGCAAGTAGGCGTTAATAGTTCTGGCGTTCACGAGTCTTAATATGAAGAATCTAAACTCGGTAAAAATATATATATGCAACAGTAGAATGAGCTCGAAACTGGCTGAAGTTAAGGGGAGTGTAGGGGTGGTATAAATATTAAAAATCCCAATATCTTCATCATAAATAGCGTCACAAAAAAATTTTTTTGGAACATAATTAGGTTAAAATGTAATTTTGAAACATTAATATTCTATAGCAAGAAACTCATATTTATGAAAATATTTAAGAACATGTGGAAGGAGTTTAGAGGAAGATCACTCGTAATATCATCGTTATAATTAGCTTTACGAAAAAGTTCACTGGTCTTGAAAAGTGTTTTAATTAAATTTATCAACTAAGTATAAACTGAATATTGTAACTAAAAAAGTTAAGTATCCATATTAAATCACAGTTTTTGGGATCTCACCTTTTTTTACAGATATTGGTTTTCTGACATTTCTGACATTTTCTCCTATCCTATCTACAAGAAATAAAAAATGACAGTCACTATAATATATATACACATACATATGAATGTTTGTCAACCCTAAAAGGCAACAGTTTTCAATTTATAATCATTAAATTTTTCTTTTCGCATTTAAATCCATAAAAATGAACCCCGTCAACAAATTATCCAATGTAAATTTTTCTACAGAAAGTAATTGTAAATAAAGAGTAATTGAAAAAAAAATTTAAAACAAAAGGCATAGTTCGTTTCGGATTAAATTAATTTTATAGAAAAATTGAAGATTGGAGTGATTTAGTTCAATAAATTTCAATTTACGGCACAATTAGTTGTTATTATTAAAGAAATTAGTAATGCTTTTAAAAGAAAAAAGAAAGACTGGGTTATTGTTTTTCAAGTATAGATTAGGAGAGGTAGGAGTCTATAAAAAATGTCCAGCGAGAATTAAAAATTTTATTTAGATACAACAACTAAAATTTTAGTTTAGAGTAATGAAACTTTACCCAGGTGTGATAATAATAATATATATATTTTTATTAATTATTATAATTAAGATTGGGTGTTTACCCGAACCCTAAATTTTAGTTTAACTCTCTAAAAACAGCAATTAATTGTTTTCCTTACGAAACTTGGTATTTATTTGATATACTTGGCATTTATTATTATTAAACGTTTAATAAACAACTGGGTACGTCATTGAGAAAAAACGAACTATTTTTAGTGCGGGAATTTAGGATTCGGAAAGACCATATACCAATATTTATTAACTAAGAAGCTGTGAAATTTGCTAAGCTTATGCAGATCCCTCGTGAAGGACTTTTTCCTGATGATGTATTGCATGTCGTTTTTTAGGAAATTTATGCATTTTATTTAAAGAAATCTGACCAATAAGAATAGAGGGGATTTACGAGAAAGAAAAAAAAACTTTGACAATGAGCCAAATACTTATTTTAGTGCAATACAGTATTTTTTTTTTCATTAATAGATTTTATGAGTTATACAGCGAAATTCAAGAAATAATTGTGGGTACCTAACTGAATTTTTTATTTTTGGTCCAGAAGCAACAATTAATTGTCTTTAAATGAAATTTAACACGTCGCTTTTTAATGCAAAAATAATTATTATATTACATGATTTCGAAAGTTATAAATATTTATTAATTGTGATGCTAAGGAATTCGCAAAGTTTACGTAGTTCTTGCAGGACCCGCTTTTCCTCAAATAAATTTTTGCTGTTTATTTAAAATAAAAAATGAACGACTGAACTTCATTATTGGGCAAAATTTGATCAACCGAAGTGAGTGACAACGAGAAAAGTATAATGATAATGAAATATTTCATGTGTGAGTTATTACATAAAATGGAGAGTTCAAATTATATTTTTCATCAACTAAGTATAGTTCTGGGTGACGGACGTATATTATTAATATTATTTAATGAGTTTATTCTTTTCCCAGCTCCCACTTTCATAAATAAATTTATTTGATTATAAACTTTATTCTAGCCTACTGAAAAAAATAAGGTTTAGCTCAGATAACTGCTCTTATTTTCTTCCCTCAACGATATATATATNTTTTTTTTTTTTAGGTTTCAAGCCAGAATTTCGTCTTACATGGCCATAATTGAATAATTATTTGCTATTTCTATAAGTTTGAAATGAGTAAAAACTAAGGCTAAAACCGAACGGCGCGATGAGAGGGACCAATCTAGATCTCTTATTCCATCAAGGGACTTCAGCATGAAACGCAACACCTGGTAGATAAGCTGCATGAGGGTGCTTTAATCCAGAGGCCCAGGTTTTAGCGGTCCTATAGGCCCAGAGTCCAAGAATGGCAATGGAAAACTCACCCCAAGCCAAGCTAGTAGTGGATAGCGCTTTTATAAGCGCTGCTAGCACTAATTGACGACAATGGGTGCACTCCTAATTGATTAGGAGCAGCCGAGGCGGGGGCACAAGGTGAATGAGCTCCGAAGATGGAATCACTGGTTCTGATAGCGATCAGCAGTTAGAGAGAAAAATGCGAGAGAATTGGATATTGTTCGACAAACCTAATAAGAAGTAAGTCTTACTTCTTATTGTGTAAATTGTAACAAACTGAAATATACTGTAGTACTTTAAAACCATCAATGAACTTGTTGAAGAGCTTGAAGAGTAGTAGTATTAGGTATATGTAGTACGCAAGCTTCTCTGTCCTTACAAGTTCTCCTGCATGATATGGTTCCTCTTTTTTATCCACTAAACTCATGTGTAAGTCTCGTGCGTCCAATTCTAAGTCTAATCATCACTAAATCTCCTCCGTCTCACTCCAAATAGATCTCTTTCAGTGTGTTGTCACTTTTCATTTCTCTCAGCTCTATTCTCATCCCTCTTGCAAACTGTACCAAACTTCCCCACCACTTGCTCTTTATCAAACTTTTAAAGCAAGTTTTCACATCATTGCCGTAAACTATATTGTGTATTTTATAAAAAATTTTTTTGCTGTATTTAATCCCACGTAAATTTTAACACTTTTTGGTGCAAAGGGGACAGAATAAAAAATCTAACTGTCCCAGCCAGGAAATGAACCCGAATCTCCTGCTATCTGGGCTGGTGCATTTACCAGTTATGCTACCGGGACCAGTCTGATAAGTTATTCAATTTACGAGAGATTAAACACCACAATAAAAACAAAATGCCTAAAATTAAAATTTAAAAGTAATTAACAAGAGTTATTTAAACAGCTTGACAATGACAGCTCCTCCGAACATAAGACGATATATTCGTGTGCCTCGGAGGTTAGACTCTCGACACTAGTGCGGGGAATTTAACAGCTTATCAGGCTTGTCCTGGTAGCGTAATCGGTAACGCACCAGCCCGGATAGCAGGAGATCCTGTTTCGTGTCCTGGCTGGGTCAGTTAGATTTTTTATTCTGTTCCTTTGCACTAAAAATTGTTAAATTGTGTATTATTCCTGAGGCTTGTGGCATGTTTATCAAACTAGCGATTTCCGAACAAATTTTATTATTTGTGTCGTTCTAATGACGAGTTGTGTGTGGGTATATTATATGTGTGTGTGTGTGTGTGTGTGTGTGTGTGTGTGTATACACACGAGTCTACGTCATTCAATGATCTACAGACACAGTTTTTAGTTAATGAACATTAGTATTTAGCTGTTGCATAACGAAAAATTAAGTTCATTATTGAGCGAAATTGGAGCATTAGAGATGGGGAATAACGAGCCATGTGCGAGAAAGTGCACACAAAGAAAGTTTTTTGTTGCTGTATAAATAATATATATATATATATATATATATATATATATATATATATATATATATAT
>KZ808107.1:21240-37700 GCA_000696205.2 Oncopeltus fasciatus | reverse complement strand
GTTAAAAGCTCTATTTAAATTGTGTGATAATACAACACTGTTTGCTTAGGGCCAGCAATGCCCTAAAAAAAAAGAATTTTGGCAAAATGAAGTTTGCCGGGTACGCTAGTTTAGTAATAAATATGGTATGATCCTTCTGATTGTGCAAATTAATTCATAATTATTAGAAGAAACATTAATTAATAAATAGTTATCCAATTAATGACATTAATATGACAGTTAAACTTTCTAGATGTTTTGTATGAAGCCTAAAACTTTTTTTATATGTATGTATATATGCATATTATGCTCTATAAGTTGTTTTCATATCTCTTTACAATAATAAAGAACTGGTAGTTTTTCAGTTTGGTCTCCTCCCCAACATTCCCTCTCCCTCTCGACTGATTTCGGCTATTAACAAACTCATATCCAATGATTTGTAAAAATAAGCTTAAATAACAATTTTGATTTATTTGTTTTAATAGTTATAAACTCAATAAGTAATTAGAGACATGCACGCTCAGGCATGCAAGTGCACACATACACATGTGTCCCACATATGTATATACTTATATATGTATAACATTTTGGATGGATGTTAAAATAGTACATGGATTTTTAACATGTTATATCATCCATGGATGTTATAAAGCTACCATCTACTGGATGCTTGAATAGTAATTTTCTAAGAAAAAAGATGAGAAAAAAGCAGAATCAGTGGGACTTAAAATTTGAGGGACATCAAGCAAGTATAGGAGAATCGTTATTTTTCCTTCTTTGTCAGATAATCAAATTTCAAAATAGTTATGAGTTAATTTTCTGAAATAATTTACGAAATGCAGAGATGTATGTAATAAAACTGTCAATATTCATCATAAAATAATGTCTCATAGTATAGACCGCCCAAATTTTTTCAGCCTTCTTTAACTTCTCACTATAGATTTCTATCGCATGCTACTAAAGTCAACCACAGTTTTAATATATATTTATTTCCATGTTTACTTAAATAACATTTGCCTCAGTAGTTTTTAAAAACTTAATAGTTAATCTAAGGGAGAATTATAATTCTTACCTTGATACTCTAAATATTAAGAAATTCATTTTACCTTATAATCCAGTACAATATTTATTATTAGTTGAAATAATGCATTAAATGTTTATATTCAATACATGTGTATTATACTTACATGGACAATCCATTATTTGAAATACTGATGTTTTTTTTTTTACTACTCCAATATTTAATTTGTTTTTGGCTCTTTTGTGGTAAAAGTAACTTTTTACATCAGTTTATAAGTGATATTTTGTTGCTAAACATGGCACTGTTATTACTAATTTGTTAATGGGCTAACTCATTTTTTTTTTTTTTTTTTTTTTAAATCATAATTTGGTACATATAAACTTACCAATTGCTTAGACTAAAGGTAAACATATCTGATTTTAGGGGATTTCTCTTTGAAGAGATATTTTAAACAAATTCTGCGAGAGAAGGAAGGGTTGTTCGCCAGCTGTGGGGTTCGCAGAGGGGAGCCAAGATATTAACACTGATCCCTCGCCCCACACTCATCACCCGTCTATGAATATTGCCCCGGAGATGGCCCGCGGCTATTCAACAACACTACGGGAAGTCTGTAGAATTAGCCGCAACCGCCTCTCCAAGTGGCTTTGCGGTCATGCCACCAAGGCCGTACTTATGAATCTCATATCATGGCTCCATCTAACCTAAGATTAACGTGAGCCAGCGGAGGAGAGAGTAAATAGACCTAAGGGACTCACTAACTACACAAATATGCCTTTACCTACGCTTAGAACGCGAACACATCCGTGCGCTAAACTGACATTGGTTTGTATTTTAATCATTCTGAATAATAGAATTAGTATTAGTAAAAATACACTTAAAAAAAAAAATCTTTTTTTGGATCTACCTTGACCGAACCCCAACTAAAATCATCTAATAATAATATCTACGTTAAACAACTCTTCATGGGGTGGTCTTGTTGCTTATGACATGGCACACACTGTCAGCAACCGGATGTGTATGAATATCTATTTTAATAATAATATTTATGTGTAAATAAAACATGTTTTAACTATTTCACATTCCCTAAAGAGCTCAAGTAGAGCTTTATGGTATTAAGGAAAGTCATACCAATGTTCTAAAAGAAAAAAAAAATTGACTCATAATATTAACCTTAGTGGGCATATTTTAATTATTACCGAACTCTTTTTTTCCCCCATTTAATAGCGACATGACAAATTTTATTAAGAGAACAAAATAGTGGCTAGCAGAGTTTATTCATCCACAAAACATACACTCATATGTATTATATACACACACATAATAAAGCGACTATCATTTTTAGTGGCAGTAAACACAGGCGGAGAAAAATATCTATCATGAGAAAAACCTGAATAGCTGAATTCCCTCGAAATTCGCTGAAGTATATTATGTACTTTTCCGGAAAACCTTCCAGATGCAGATATATTTTGTATCTGTCATTTTATTGGTCGGCAGGTAGTGGCTTGCCTTCTACTATTATTCAGTGAAATGAGAGAAGGCAGTCGCTCCTCCACAGTCGCAGAAGATCCTCACCCACTCCTGGATGTGGGAGCGGAGTGCGTCAGAGCGGTTACTGTAGCGTGAGGAGAGTGGAGTACACACAAGACCACCTGCTTCATCTTCCCCGCCAATATCCCGGGATTATCTACAGAGATTGCCACCAGCCACTCACGGATATGAATTCCAATGCCTCATCTTTCCTATCGCCCTCTTCTACCCCTTCTTTTTAACAGATTTCCCCCAAGGAAAATGAAGCTATTCACGTACCAAACATGACGCGATTTTAGAAAGATGTCTTCCAATCCTGACTACATAATCGGAGAAGCTATAAATATAGCTACTTTAAAATTTATATATTTCATAATATGAATTTGTCATATTTTTTTCCTTTATCATAATCTACCCCTAGGAATCATAAAATGAATCACATTGTATAATATTATTTTATATAACCAATATTGAATTTTAAATGAATTCCAGACCAAGTATGCATAAATTGCATAGGGGTTTCTCAGATAAGTATTTTTCTTATATACAAATTCCAATAAATAGCGTATTTTAATTACACTAATGAGCTTAGCTCTGTTATAAAAATGGCAATTGTAATATTTATTGACTTATATGAATTATTAAAAGTTTCAACGATAAAGCAAATAATTTTCTTTTATTCGATTTTATTAATCTTTTTCTCACTTTTTTATATTTAATAATAGTATAGCCCCACAATAGGCATGTCAGGCTTAAAATAATTTAAGATATCAGTCTTTGTTTAAACTTAAAATTGAAAATATTGGTTTTCATTTATGAAAAAAACCTAGTCTTTTATTATAAAAATGTCAGAAAGACTTTAACTAAATTTTAAAATATATTTTTAAATGCTACATACTAAGTGGATACATTGTTTTTCTTATGAAACTTTCCTTGGTGTTTACCCAATACAATAAAGACCTTGATAATTTTTTACATTCCTCAAACGTGATAATAAAAATAGGCTCGGTTAAAAATATTTCAACATTTTTTGTGACTTGTATGACAAAAAAGCTAGTAAAACAGTAAACTGTTTCCTACTTAAAATGAAACGTAGATCGCGTTAATCTATCAGAAGATTATATGTTTAAACAATACACTCTGAAAGTACAGAGTTGTAAAGGAGTTGAGCTAAAAGCTCATTATGATAAGCTAATTTAAGTTCAGTTAAGGGAACTCTACCCATGATATTTATGAAAAAAACACTGAAGTTTAAATTTTTCTCTAACTTTACTTTAAACTACGAAAGTTTTAAAATAAGATGAAATATTTTAACAAAGATTCTAAATTTTGTATACAATATTTTCAATTTGATTCAATATTCTTATTAAATTGTCAATGAAAACACATGCATTTATACATGTGTTTCTACCAATAGCGTGTTGTGAAGAAATACAAAATCGGATATTGCATAATTGAAATAAATTGTAAAACTCTCTGAAGATAATAACGAAAAAAAAAATCTAGTTGTCATGAATGAAATAGATATGACTTTAATTGTTATCAGAAATGTGATTAAGAAAAAGACATGATATTACTAATACGTTTTGACAATTCAACGGACAGAGATTATGATTGATATATTATTGAAATAGGAGGTGTAACAGTTGGAGGATTCTTTAAAATAAGAAGTGCAGTTTTCCGAGGAGCTGACCATCATACCTGCCAAAATAAGAAGAGGGATACTATAATTGTGGGAGGTGTGTTTGGGTGCGCGAGAGCTCACCTCCGTGCCAAAGAGACCTCTAGGTAGCCGGTTTGAGTGACATCTCTCCTCTGCCTGACTGGCTGTAGCCTGACTGGTCTCTAATTGGGTCTCTCTCGGGCCTGGGGACATCTGCAGCAACACCTGGCTGTTGTGTGTGTGTCTGCTTGTCTGAGGACACACACTCTTCAAAACAGGGCTTTGTCAACATCGGGCTAGATGGAGCTGTCAGATGCGGACACACGATACAGGGATCCAAAGGAATGACTCAGTCCCGCTGGGAAAAGATGCTTTCCCACCTGATATGTTTTGGCTGTGCTTGTATTTCTTGTCACCTTTATAAACAGAGGAAATATCTTACCAATTTTCGCAAAAAAAGAAAGAGTCAGAAAGTATTTCCATTTAACATTTTTTAAGAGATTAAATACCAGGAATTCCATAAAACATATCAGGAAAGTTTTATCAATTTATTGGGACTTAAATTAGTTTTTATATTTGAAGGATCAAACTTTTTATTAAATTTTTTTCTTAAACTCTGTACGAAAAACATGTATAATTGTTACNAATTCCATAAAACATATCAGGAAAGTTTTATCAATTTATTGGGACTTAAATTAGTTTTTATATTTGAAGGATCAAACTTTTTATTAAATTTTTTTCTTAAACTCTGTACGAAAAACATGTATAATTTAATTACCAATAAAGTTTTATTTAATAATCAAATTCTCTATCTAGCATATAATAAAAGTTATAAAAATATAAAATATTAAAATAATTGAAGTGGAATTCAATGCAGTACTCGATAAAATAGAGTTATAAAAATAAAGAAGCATTTTTATTAGAGATTCGTTAGTTTTTTTTAAAGTAAGAATTCGTTTTATTAAAAAAAAATTAAACTGGCTGATCTGAGAATATGTTCAATTAAAACCCCTTTCATTAAAGAACTACACCTACGCTTAGCGTGAGCTGGTGGAAAGTTGATGAAAACCGTCTCTCAGTGGCAACAAATGATGCAGGAACAAAAACTTTCATAACAAAAAATATACATTTTCAGCTCATTTGGTAGCAGCATAAAATCTCAAAAAGCCTGTCTGTAAACCTCCCCAAGTTGTACTATTTTTTAAAAGATTTACAACCTCTAGTTTAACCCCCTTAGGGTCGTTTTTTCATGCTCTAGAAAATTGGATAAGATGCAAGGATTCAAATCTCATAAAAATTAATTTTTATAATTTTTAAGATCAGTTATATATCCGATGTGTACAATCAAACTCAATTACACCAATTATTAAACTCATCCAATTTTCTGGTACTCCAGCAGTTTTCAAGGAGAACTATTTATTTACAGGAAGTTAAGTAAAGATATAATCAAAACAAAGAGAAAAAAAACCGTGAAGCTCAATGCGTTCTTCTAGATAAAAAAAAGGGCAGGTCGAAATTAATAAAAAATGACTTAATCTTTCTTCGATTCCCCTAAAGATGACAATCCCCTAATGATAGAGATTCGTTAAGAATTTTTTCTTATTTTTCAACTAAAGAAAAATTCCACAAATACTAGACCAGTAGAGGTATATTTATCCTGTTGATATTTAATATGTATGCAAATATTTAAATAACATTTACATTTTTGAAAGGACGCTACTGCGGGAAATCTGTTAGTTGGCAGACTTGTTTCTATGAATAATATTTTTAAAAAAATATGATTTATTATAAGCCTTCTTCGCGCGAATTCAATTATACTGCAGATTTTACGTCAAGTGGTAGGTGTATCAATACATGCTTAAAAAAGTGTCTATGATTAGCTTCAAGGAGTTATAAGAATGACTGAATATGAAAATGAAACTCAGATAAACTTAATTAACCGTTTGACGTTTCTTAAAATATATTTTGTCTGTTCATTCTTTACTAATTAAAGGAAACAAGACAATTTTCAAAAGTTAGTTATACTTACTTTGTATGCCTATGTGCATGTAATGTAATGGACATGAAAATGTAAGTGATTAATCTTAATTAATGCAATGTCCCCATAAGCACTTTGTTGTGACAGACTGTAACCCCGTCAGTCAATTTCAAAGCAAGTCAGAAAGAGGGCTAAGGAGAAAGATTTTTGAGAATTTTGAAATGTCAGAACAAGAGGGACTATATTTGATATATTCTGATAATTTGTCATTAAGTTGGTTATAGTCGAGGAAAATGTTAATATTCAGTAATTCCAGGTTTTCTATGCCGTAACCGTGTTATGTGATTCCCGTTTAGTATTTATTTGACTGATACAAGCAGAGTTTAATTACAGGAGGAACACAAAAAGTTGTTGACTAGATAACATCGTTAGGAACCAACAGAATGGGGCATTAAAAAGCCATCATTAAATGTTTTAATTTATTATTGAGGATAAAATATATACGAAAGCATTTTATTATTGTACATTAGGAAGAACAATTGGTAGAATTGGTAAATAAATTATGGTGATTTTTTTTTTTTTTTTTTTTTACTTTAGGCCTTTTTTCAAATTAAATGTTGAAAATGGATAGAACTAGGATACAGTTTTATATAAAAAAATTCTTAATTGATATGAAAAGTTCTAGTTAATGTGAGTTGCATTTGGATAGTTAGACCCATGTTGAATTTAAGTCTATTTTTTTCCATTGAAATAATCAAAGAAGTCAATGCTATCGGAGTGGAGACTATTACTCTTGTGCAGTGACCGTGAATTTACGAAGATTTCAGAGAAATAAATGGTCAGAGATAAATTCTCTTAAAATCCTGGCCATGGTATTGGCAGGAGGTGAACAATACTTCTGAATACTCAATTCACTCAGCCGTATTTTATCGCTCATCACTTGGTTGAGCTGCACAAGAGATGCTCTTCCGCTTCCAGTTATCGTGCTCTTCTCGCGATAAAACCACAGGACCAATAAAGACCAAATAGCTGACGGTGTTAGTGACAACAGAGAATCCGGTGTATCCTCTTTTTTATTGTTTTAGATCGAACATATCCTTGAAAGAAAGGGACAGGATTAGAAGACTCACGGGCAGGATTGAATATGCTCATCTTTCCTTCTCAGTTAAAATGAAACACGAAACATAGAAGTTCTGATGTAAATTGCCAGTATTATATAAAGGATTTGTTGATAAAAAGACATACTTAAACTTCCTCTTAACAATTAACGAATCCTCAAGAAAAGTAGCAATTGAGATTGTTTTGTGGATTTTTTTTTGAGGTTCTGTCAGGTGGGTAGAAAAAAATAACAGCGAATAAAACTTTTTTTGCACGCGAACACACACTCTCATTTCAGATGTTATATCAGTTAATATTCTAGGGGTTATTGGAACCTGCCGTGAATCTTCTTTAATACGGGTTTTCGAAAAATTTTATTGTTTAATTTTAATTTAATAAGACATTACAAAATAATATTATCAATACAAGAATCAGAATGTAGCCAAATAAACAGTGCGTTCTAGACAATTGCCTAGCCATCTGTCGAGAGTGCACTAAAATACCACCAAACTACTTTTTGCAAAGCTCTAAACAATGCACAATGTTAATTAGAAATACTTCGTAAAAATGAACTTAGCGTTAATAATTCCACATTTTCACATACTTAATAATTTTATATTACAATAAATTTACTTTTAAACATTTAATTAATTTTCTCTTCACTGCTTTTTCACTGTTATCTTGGACGTAGGTGGCTCCAATTTCTGGCATTAGTTCACTTATATTCTATATATTAGTGTGTATATATTAGGTTGTTTTTTGCTTCATTGGTTTGCTGAATTTGCGAATTTCTATTTTTTGTTTTATTTTGTCTCTTATATTTTCGAACTGTACTTTGAAATTTTTTAATTTCAAATCTAACTCAGTGTTTTGTTCCGTAGACAATTTGTACCAACCAGAGTACCAGCTATATGTTCCTCTAATTATTTTCTTGGATATATTTGTCTACTTCCAGGTTTTTTAAAAGATATCCAGAGTATAATTTAAGTTTATACGTCTATAGTGGCTCTTCACCTGTCTCCAGGTTTGCCATGTATTATTTGGAGCGTTAACTGGTTGGGCGGATAATTTTTTTTTTATTGTAAACTTATATTACTATTTCGTGTTCTTTCCAGAAACATACATTTGCTCTATAATATATTATCGACCAAGTTACAGCTCTGAAGACGTTAATAAAAGAAAATATCTTATTTTATATCAGTTATATTTGAGATAATTCAATTCAATCCTTGAGAGAATTTCCCAAAATTGATATATCACATCAAGGTTGGAGGATATTCTTGTTGTGAATGTACAAAACACACACACACAGGTATATATGCATTGTTGGGGTCCTGGAAGAAGGAATACACGAACACACTTATGAATGAAATCGGCCCCATTAGGGTAGCCCCACCACTCGTATTGTGCGTAGAGGATAATGACAGGGTAGTCTCGAGGAGGCGTGGTACGCACTCCGGTAGCGTGATGGCAATCCCTCAAGGCTGCTGACAACCTCTTATTAGTGTTGCTGACTCCAATCCATTATTCATGGCGCGCTTACCCGTACCCCGCCAGAGGGACTTCTGCAGCGACCCCTTTAGCGCGCCACTTCTTACGTGACACTCACTGTAACTTCTAACTTGCCCATCAGCACAATACATTTTCGGTAATCTCTCTCCCCACCCCCCACCCCTCAATATTGATACACTCAACCTCTTATTTGTGTTTGGGACTCTAACCTATTGTCCACCTTTCTATTCTAACATCATCTGTATAAGATTGGTTTTAGTAGATTTACTAGGAGGGAGCTTAAGCGGAAAAATCTTTTAGTTATGAACAATTAATGAGAGGGAATAGAATAAAAAAATCTATCTGTCCCAGACAGGAATCGAACCTGGATCTCCTCTTTTTACCAGTTGTGCTACCAGGACGCGCTAGTTATCTCATGCAATTCCCTCTACACTAGCAAGAGCCTAACCCACGAGAAAGGCGAGAACTTCGTCTTGTACTCGAAGGAGCTGACATTGTCAAGCTATTTGTCGAGGATAATATATTAGATTATAATTATATATTCTCTNTTCTATATTTTTTAAAAGTAGAAAATCCTGTATTTAGTCATTCAATTGAAAACCGTTGAATGAATTCATATTAAGCTTGAAATTTTATGAGATATAGTTTAGAGAAAGACCGAATTTATTAAACGCCATTAATTCGTTATTTTTAGTAATATGGTAGTATAAATCTATAGAAAATAATAGGTAGAGATATTTTTTATGTTTATGTTTTTGAACAATCCTATATAGAAATGGGTATTAAAGGATATCTTAAGAAAGTATATAGAAGGTAAAATCCTTTCTATACTTATAAGGCTTCCCAAAAAGCCGGAAGCCAGCATTAGAGATATTATTTTATAGCCAGCTCCAAACGAAAGGATTCTATGAAAGGATTTCATTGAGAATGTCCTCATTGTAGAATTTTGAAAAATATTTCGATATTATGGCCGAACTACCTACTAGACAAACACCAAAAATTATTTCAGTAAAATTTAAATCTAGGTATAGTCTAGGGAATCCGTTCGGGTCTCATTTCACCGAGAAACAATAACTTGCCAGAGTCAGGGGGGAATGGCTCACGACACTTGAGTATTTAGAAGAGTAAACTGTTGATCCCTGTCTCTCCCTGTGATCGTAAGTGGCTGAAAGGTAGGTTTAAATAAATATAATTCATATCTATCTAGCCACCTATCTACACGCTCGTTATTGGGGAAACGTTGCCCAGCATGTGAAAGGTCTTGGTAGCTACACAATCACCTTAAAAGGTCTCATTAAAAGCGTCTTTCCGATGATATGAAATGACAGTTTTAAGCAATTCCACTTTGATAATGAGATAGTGGAAGAGGCCTGAGTTAGCGATGATGCTTGACTAGCTATCAACATATCAACACTGTACTCTGGTACTGATCTACCGTGATGCTACTCAGTATGCTCGTTTTTCTCTCACCTCTAATTGCCACTGGCAACTCCTTAGTAGTTCCCTATCGTGAAAATCGAAAGAGGGCTTGGTAAATTTTGAATTAGTATTAGACTAAATTAGACTTAAAGTACATATTTTTTTTCAGTTACAGAAAAAATAAAGAAACTTAAGAAGAGTAGAATGTAATTTTCCAATATTTATATACTAGAACATTTTTACGAAAGACAAACAGTTCGGTACGCACCTCTAAAAAATTAAGAAAAGCCAGTTTCAGCCACCTTAACTTTAAGGATGAAATCCTTTAATAATGAATTGCGTGTAATTTTTGTAGACTTACCCTAGTTTCACCTAGTGTACCCCTTAAATGATACTGTCACATCCACGCCGACTTTATTAGATTATAAAATAGAATAAGAACTATAACAAACGTTTATAAGTAAATAAAAACATTGGCCCCCACAAAATCTATATAGATCTATAGATTTATGGGGAAAACATGTGTTTTTATTTACTTATAAAGAAAACACACAATTCAACTTAAGAAATAAGAATAAACGCTTAACATCATAGAAAAATTACAAAGTGTCTTTAATTTCACAAAAGTACGGTGCCCAAAGATTTACTAAAAAAGAATAATGTAATCAAATAAATAAACAATACATGACGTATATACACACTATCCTTAAGACTTCGTCTCATACATTTGCTGTAGCATGAATATCTTTCCAGATGTTCTCTGTTAATTGGTTCCGCTTTGAAAAAGTTAAATAACAATAATTCTGTTTTAAGCTCTTAATAAAGTAAACGATCCTAAAAATTATTGTTGAAAACATTATATTTGAAAAAAAAAAATTTAAATCTTAAATTAAGAAAATAAAACACTAGATAGATGCAGCAACGATAGCATGCTTTTTTTTCTTTTTTTTTAGAGAGAGAAACCAGCAGGTCTATCATGAAGTAGCTGCAAGGTATACACGGATTATTATTCCAGATTTTTCTATTGCTTTTGCATAATTAACAACAATAAACTGGATAAATGAAGGGAAAATAAAGGAGTAATCTAATTTAAAGAATAAATAAGCCCTCATAGACTGTCTTTAAGCCTTCCAGTAGGGGTGACCAGAGAAGTCGATAAACCTCTGAGGTTGATTCCTAATATCATTGCTAATAATATTTTAATAATAATAAAAAATTCCAGTTTATTAAAGGAAATTTGCAAATATTTAAATATAATGATGTACTTGTAGCAGCTCAGATTACTTCCTATTATTATTTGGCCCATGGCTTCCTAGATTACCTGTAAACTCTACTAGACACAATTATATTAAGTTTCAATCAAAGCAAGTTAACTTCTATGAAAGTTAAGAAAGTGTTGTTAGTTGCAGCCCTGACAGCGAAGTCGTGGGGCTGGGTGGATTCGGCGGTGGTAGTGGGAGCTACCTCAAGACACCCCCATATCCTGGAGCAATAGCACTCATGGACTCCATACATTCCTCTATGGGCTACGCCCATGGTGAGTATGCATTACCCATAATCTTAGTAAATGGCTCACAACATTAATCAAAAATTATAGATATGTACCATATTTTTACACCTACCTGAATTCCTTTGATCATTGTGAAAATTGGGTGACTGACTTCATAGGAAGAGCTCATTGCCATGGTCTTCCATTTCTTACCTGAGGGCATTTAATATAATACTATATAAGTGTAAGATATTTGACAAGTGAACTACTTTTAAAAATATGTTTTAAAAAGGAAGTTATAATTCCTCGATATCATGAATGTCATTATATTTATAATAATAAATTATAATGACTTTCAGGAGAGCAACAACAGACAAATGTTTTCTCAAGTAACTGTGTTCCTTAAGTTCATTAAAGGACAAGAAATAAATTGGTTATAATAGTTACTGACTCGTAACTATTAAAATCATAATTACTTATTAAAAACAAAATTGATAATAGATTATATTAACATAATAGATGAAACATTTTTCATGTATGCGCACATTAAGGAGGATATTGGAGAATGTAATTTCGGAAATTGGGCTGGCTCTATTTTTTTTCTTTTGTAAAAAAAATCATAATTAACCAACTAATGGATTTCCATCTAAAACAGAGTAGGAGAAGGGGATAAATAACATTTGTAATATATATATTGAAACTTCAGAACTAGAGTTATAGTCAAAGAAAATGTAAAGCAGCAGTATTTCAAAATACCAATGTTACGTGACGCAATCGCAGTTTTAGGATTTGTTTGAGTGATACATACAGAATTTTAGTTAGAGGAGGAAAAAGAAATGTTCTTCACTAGATTATATTGTTAGGATCCAACAGAATGGGGCATTAAAAAGGCATTATTAAATGTTTTAACTTATTATTGAGGATAAAATATATGCGAAAGCATTTTTTTCTTGTACATTAGATAGAACAATTGGTAGAATTGGTAAGTGAATTATAGCGATTGTTTTATTTAAAGCCTTTTTCAAAATAAAATGTTGGAAATGGATAGAAAGAGTTTTTAAAAAAAATTCTTGTTATTGTGAGTGATGCCTTTAGGTAGTTAGACTTATGTAGAATTGAAATATATTCCTTTCCTTGGAAAATAGTCGCAGAAGTCAATATCATTGGGGTGGAGAATATTACCCTTGGGCAGAGGCCGTAAATTTCCTGAGTTGTTGTGGTACGAAGATTAGGTTAGGATTAGGAAGTAGTCAGTGATAAATCAACTTGGAGATTGTCTCAAGTTTGGATTATGTAAGGCCACATTGTCCAGTACATTTTATATGGTATTTGAGTAAAAGTCTACTGAATTTGTTGATATATAAATATATGTCAAGTGTTCATTTTAAATATAAAATACAGTTTTTCTGTAGGTATGAACCCCCGTAAGCAACGCAGGGAACGGACGACGTTTACTCGTGCACAACTAGACGTCCTAGAAGCCCTCTTCGCCAAGACAAGGTACCCTGATATATTCATGAGGGAGGAGGTCGCCCTCAAGATTAACTTGCCCGAGTCCAGAGTACAGGTAAGACCAAAAGGTAGCTTTTCAGTTGACGGAAAGAATAGCTACTTCTTTTAAAATTTGTATTAAATGCCATAATTAGCGTATATCTATGAAATGTATACTGAGACCTTTAATGGTCAAGTATGTATTAAGAAGAACAAATTATTAGTAGTTATTAAAGTTTAACAAATAGCTGAGCCAAAAGGTTATGGATATGGACGAGATAAAAATTGCTGCATCAAACTTGCAGAGGTCAAATCAAACAATCTTCCCTTTAACTCGAAATATATTATCAATTAAAAATAGAAGACCAAAATTCAACCATTAACGTTTAAGAGGAAGTCTTTATGAGTTTTTAAATTACAAATAAGATAATTTCACTGCTTTATTCAGAGATTTGGGATTTTTAAAAAAAGTATACTAAATTAAATCTTGCTTTTTTAAAAAAATAGGTAATATACATTATTTATTGAATATTAATTTGAAAGAATAAATGCAAGTGAATAGAATAAAAAATCTTACTACCTCAGGGCAAGCAGGAGATCCGGATTCGAGTCCCGGCTGATATAGTAAGTTTTTTTTACATTATATTCCCCTGTAATTATTGTATAAAATTAACGTGTGATTAAATACCACAACTAATATCAGTGAGCTGTTATGCCAGAGAAGAAGAAGAGAGTGCAGTACCTCTCTGTAATTCTCCTGTCATGTCCTGAACCAATTTTTCTCTTTGTTGGCCAAGTGGTAAAATAAATGGATTCTTCTTGAGTTAAGAGTTGTTGCCTTTGACCTTCTCGAACCTGTAATTCACGTCTTGCAATGGCTCCTGTCCTTGGAGGTCCTGGATGTCCTGGCCGTTGCTAATGCGGGTACGATATCAAGGCTGCTGCAGCTAACCTCTGTCACAATCCTCCGTAGCCAGTCTGTCGCCCGTCACCAAGCCAGTCCTGGGAAGACGCCATCATTCTCTTCCTCGGACAATTCTCTGTCCTCCGAAAATATGGTTAATTCCTTTTTGTATTTTAGGACAACATATGCTCAGTACAAACCTTATATCATTCGAAATTCGTATTTTCTTTTATTTTTTTCCAATGTATTTTAGTGGTTGTATTTTTCTCATATTGATATTTTGAATTCTATATACAAAATAATAAAAATAAATAAATAAAAATAAATAGTCCTCTACTGGAAGTCCAAAAGTAGTGATATCTATAATTGTCAATATTGTACGTTCACTATGGACTGCCATTTTGTTATATCTGTGAGTGAGTGAATTTTTTGTTAGGTATATCACTATTTTTGTTAACAATATTTAGGTACCATCTTTTGAGAATGAAATTAAATATATAAGTAACAGATAGTGACCAGGATAGATGCATCTTTGAAGGATAAAATCGTATCCGTTGGAAGGGTAGTCCATACAACCTAGAGTAAAATAAGTATATATAGTAGTAAAGAAAATGGAAGGGATCAATGCATTTTAAATTAAAATATTTGCCAGAAACAAAGAGTTTATATTTCGGCATGAATTTCAGGTCATCTTCAGGACATAGGGATGACGAAGGGGGTGGGGGGACCACTAGTGAATGTTACTCACCCACGCGGACCCAATATCTCTTCCACTATTGCCTAATGAAACTAATCTTGTCCCATGGAGCTTTCTAATTAATCATGTTTGCCATGTATTTAACTATATTTCTATGCATTTCGTTTTCAGCTGTTCAATTATGTAAGTCTCTATGACAGCTTATCCTTCTGCCAGCCTAAATAAATTTCATTAAAAGCTACCTGCATATATTATATTTTACATATTACATTTTCCTAATAAATACATATTATAAAAGTTAATGGAATCAAAGGAGCTTATTTTTTTTTAAATTTAATACATTTCATTTAAGTTTTTCAAAGACATACATTTTTTTGTTTTGCAAGAATTTATGTCTTCATGGGAGAGTGTTAATCTGAGACCATAATTACCTAGCGCCTCAACGGAATGTTTTTACTACTCGAAATTAATTGGACGAAATTTTAAAGTATGATTCAAAATGTATTTGTCACAATCCAGTAAATTTTATTGATTCGGAGAACGAGCCATTTTGAAACAATAATTTCATTCGGAAATTATTTGACCCTCTTATTTTCATGTTCAACGAATCTAGGGAGATGTACAAATTATTATCAGTAATATATTTGTTAGTTCACAATAATCGGAACATTTTATTCATCCTTAGAATTTAAGTACAAATGTATTAAGTATTATTTTTTTATTTCAAAAGAATAAAAGAAAAAATATACTAAGAGTGAATTAATTACTTGAATAAAAAAATAAAACAAATGTCAAACTGAGAAGAAAGTAGTGATATAAATGAAGCAGAGGTACATTTTTCTCTGACAAAGTAGAGGTATATTTCTGACCTCTGTGCACTCTCATTTTCCTATTTCAATAAGCCTGCATAAGTAGGGAAAACCTCTCTGAAGAGATCTCTCATCTCAAGTATAGAAATGACTTTATGGAGGGGAATTGGGTCAGACTGGCGAGCTTTCTCGTGAAATGTCAGGTTTTTGTGAGAATTCCTTGTCTGGTGTTCCTTGCCAAAGAAGATATCCTTCTGCTTCTGGAGGCGAGTCTTCTACTTCTACTTGAAGAAGAGGCATCGTCCATTCTACGCGTCGTAGGACATTAGTCCCCATTCCGGGGGAGGGGAAGAGGAATGTTACAATTTGCAATAGTTCATTTTATAATAATACAAAATATAAATAATTGTTAAGTTTCATAAGGGAATAATAATTACTATTATTATGTCCTTACTTTTAATATTTGCCCTGATATATTCTAATCTATTCAATACAAAAAATTGGAATTATCAGATCAGTATACTTATATTCCGGTTGAAAGTAACATTGGCATGGCCGTTGGACGTGCATGGTCGCCATACTGTTCTGGAACAAGTTCTAATCTAATTGTCCTTGTCCAATGTCGTATCTGCTGGAATGCAATTGGCAACACTGGCAAATTCCCCATCATTTCAATTTGCAATTCTCATGTAATTCCATTTCATTTAATTATTTACAATGATGGTTAACTAACCTTCAGGAAAATGTCACAAAGTTGTTATATCTACTTCTTACTTAAACTTATGCTTAACAAAGCTTTTAATATAAAAAAAAAAATATTCATAAAAATAATATATTTTTAAATAGTAATTTTTTTTATTTAAATATATGTTC
>KZ808106.1:253199-265390 GCA_000696205.2 Oncopeltus fasciatus | reverse complement strand
ATCAGCAGACAAGGCCAAAAGAACAGAGTGGGTAAATGCTACGTGCTTAGGGAGTGACAGATTGCACCAGACAAGGCAAGAGGACAGAGTGGGTATATGCTACGTGCTTAGAGACTGACAGATAGCAGCAGACAAGGCAAGAGGACAGAGTGGGTATATGCTACGTTCTTAGAGGGAGTGACAGATATCAGCAGACAAGGCCAAGAGAACAGAGTGGGTATATGCTACGTGCTTAGGGAGTGACAGATATCAGCAGACAAGGCCAAGAGAACAGAGTGGGTATATGCTACGTGCTTAGGGAGTGACAGATTATTGCGGACAAGTCTAAAAGAACTGAGTGGGTATTTTCTACGATCTTATGGATTGACAAATACGGCTAATGGAGACAAAAAAAAAAACGAGTATTTGCTACCGAATTCAGACAAGGCAAGAGGACAGAGTGGGTATATGCTACGTACTTAGGGAGTGACAGATAGCAGCAGACAAGACCAAGAGAACAGAGTGGGTATATGCTACGTGCTTTGGGAGTGACAGATTATTGCGGACAAGTCTAAAAGAACTGAGTGGGTATTTTCTACGATCTTATGGATTGACAAATACGGCTAATGGAGACCAAACAAAACGAGTATTTGCTACCTAATTCACAAAACATCTTTTCAAAGGTATCGATATTATATTGTAATTTTATCCTGGATTTTAGCGAACATTCTAGACGGGAAATTCAGCATTTGAAGATAACGTGTGGGGTGAATCACTTATTAGTTTGATAACATGCGATTTTCTACAATCCGTTCGTAGACAGATCAACATGTTTTGCTAAATAACAATTGACTATATCTTTATTTATTTCTTCTTCGCTTCTTAAAAAAATGACGTAAATTTAAAATACTATTATGATAAGGGAAGAGATAAATAGTCTAAAAAAAAGTTTATTTTTTCTAACTTTGATTTGTCCGTTTCTATAAATTCGAATATTTCGAAGGTGAAGGAAATTTCCCTAGTAGATAAAGGCTAAGAATGAAATTTTATTATTCATACCTTACTTTTTACAGGTGGTACTCGGAGTTTAGTGTTTAGCGTGTTTGACTTTGCATGCAGGGACCGAATCACCGTTTAGCCTAAACATAATTGGTGGAGCATGCGGGGTTTATATCTTTGATCTCTGAGGGCTGACTAATGTCTCAACAGTGAAAAAACACAACGTGTATAAGAAAATTTACAGTTTATGTATAGTCTAATAAATCTCTTAAAACTTTTAATAACTCAGTGTGAAAAAGCATTATTAGAGCTTCTCCCTCAAGCGATACTTACTCATCAAACTATGAACAGATTATTCATAAATTCTTCTTCCTCACTGAACATTCAAGCCCTGAAGAAGTCATCAATGATGTACGAAAGCATCGGCAAGAAGAAACTTTTCTACAGGGTCAAGCCCTGAAGAAGTATTTATGAATGTTCCACGAGACTGTGATAGCTTGCGAACACACATGAATTCCGGTTGAAATTAGCTTGGAAGAACAGCCAGAGCAATCATCAGTGGTTTTATCACATAAAGTCTGATAAATGTAAAATATTAAGTAATAAATAATTATACACCAATTATATTAAAATTTAAATATGATATGTAATAATATTTCTAATGCAGTTGATCTAATTTATGAATTGCTAAAGAAAGAGTTATCTCTCAGAAAAATTATCTAAATGGAATAATTTCTATTAAATGTCCAATTGCTTTTTATGGCTTACAATAAATATTTTTAATGCCTCTGTACATTTAAGCTCTTTTTCCAAAGAAAATTTAGCATTAGTTCATGAACTTCCATAGTAAAGTATTTTCTTGCTTCTGCTTATTTTGAATGAGATTGAATTAGTTTATAGTTATTGAAAAAATATTTGTAAATTACTAACAAATTATACACTAATTTCAGCGCTAGATCCAGCAGAACCTCATTTCTCACAGACCAACCCCGTTGTGAGATTAGATCCCACCGATGCAATATTTGTTGATGTCATACACACTGACGCAACACCATTCATCAAAGGAGGTAATTATACTGTTACAAATTAACGGCCACTTAATATATATACGGTTTACATATACTATATTAACCTTTATTGGACTATTTTAATTAACAAATTACAATATTCAATCAAATAAGCATAAACAAAGCTGTAGTAGTAGTAGTAGTAGTAGTAGATTGAAGGGCAATCAACTTCTAGGTTATTACGCCCTATAAATACCCCTTAATATGTCCACTATAAATCAGTTAATAAAATACAGGAATCAGGATTATTTCGACCACTATAACAACCTAAATTAATGGATTTATTTATTTATTTAGATATTATTNTGGTAGTAGTAGTAGTAGTAGATCATAATGGAGGGCAGTCAACTTCTAGGTTATTACGCCCTATAAATACCCTTTAATATATTTACTATAAATTAGTTAAATAAAAGAGGAATCAGGATTATTTCGACCACTATAACAACCTAAATTAATGGATTTTTTTTTTTAATATTATATAATAATTTATTATTAACTAAAATAATAAATAATATCTCATTATTTAATTTAGATTTTCCGGGCTATACCTGCTTAACAAAGCTGTTCACTAGAACGGATCAATTAATTTGTTCTTACAATTTCCAAAATGGAGTATCTTATACATAGAATACTAAGATTTATAATTTTAAAAGAAGAAGAAAGAAAGCCCTCACAACAAAGCTATGCTTTATTTATTTATTATAATTTAACCACGATTTATTAGATTATGTAGTCATTATTTATTAAATACTATCATGTATTCATTATTTATAAATAAAATAAATTAAGATAAATAATTTTTTATTAAGAATAACATAGATGTTATTTTGTACTTTTTCTATACATCCTCCCATTATCGAATTTTAGACAAAATCAATTTATACCACCGTCTGCTATAGAAATGCCGAAATTAGTTTTTTATTTTTTTAAATCATGCGGTCCCACAACTCTCGCAAAAGTCACATTTTTAAATATATTTCGTAATACACGTTTTTCGTAAAAATGTCATAGAGCATAAATTTTGTCATTAAGAGTGTTTTAACTGTTTTATCATTATAATTTTAACCTAGTCATTGGACTCCAATCCTTACAACCTTACAAACCTACCCCANAAAAAAAAAAAAAAAAAAAAAAAAAAAAAAAAAAAAAAAAAAAAAAAAAAATTGATTTGTATATAAATGTCGGACAATAAATTTTGTACAATTCACCTTTCTATAATTTCTGTAATGCAAAAAATAAGCAATATATTAAGATGTTAAACGTGTATTTTTCTCTAAACAATCCCTCAAACGGTCTTAGTCATTAGGAAACTCAGCTAACGGTTTAAAAAAAGTAGTATTTTTATATTTAAAATTGCGAAGGCTTGCGTGCTTCATACTAATATATAATAATTAATGAAAAAATGAAGAATATCAGAATTAAAGTAATAGAAAACATCTATAGTTTCCCAAAAGAGATTATTTTTCAAAATTTGGCGCGTCAAGGACGGATGAAGCGCGTCCGAATGTTGTTGTCATTTAAAAAATTTTTAACAATTAGTAAACAGTATTTGGAAATTTTCAAAATTAAAGGATCTTATCATTGTATAACCAGATATTTTCAACACTATTATCCTTTCTTTTCTTTTTTTAAGCGAAAAGTTGCAATTTTGTATATCTAATATTTCATTGTCATGTATTTTTTCTATTCTTTTGCTTAAAATACTTTTAATAGTATAGGGGATATATAAATGATATGAGTAAAAAAATGTATAACTTTTTGTGGGAAAAATTTCTTTAAATTAAAACTTTAATTTAAAAATGTACAGGTAAAGGTATATATTGATGAGAAAAAAATAAATAATCGCCTTGAACTATATTTCACAGTTCGAAATTAGAACACCACGAAATATCATCACCCTCGGTAGTTTCCCCCAAAACTCACCAAGAAAGCTACTCTTTCTGCGGTTGGCAGGGCTTCCCAACAAGTCTTTCTAAGTAGTACTTAAGTATTTAATTGCCAGTTTGCCAGGAAGATAAAAGTCAATTTGAGTGTGATTTGGATAGCGGAGAACCATTTCGCTCTATTCACAGTTCCTCTCATAATCCTAACTTGCAATGGATGGACACCCGACTTGTTGCAGCTACCTCGTTTTAATTATTTTAAATAAACGTGCAGAAAAACTAATATGAATGAAGCATTAGATTACCAAGATTTCGACTCATGTCGTCTGAAAAATTGTAATGTTTTTGAGGAAAACAGGTCTTACAATTCATTGTGGATTCTTCAATTGCATAGATAGAGAAATGCCGCTTACTGGTTCTTTGATAACTTTTTAAACCCTTTGAAAGTGTTCACGTAGGCTTCGACGGTCGTCTGATGTATTTTCCCGTTTCTTCTTCCGGGTTGGACCGTGTCAAATTGTTGTTATTTGCCGAGTTTTCGCACATCACGTGATGGCTTCTTCAGGGCTGAAAAGAGAATGAGAGTTGTAAAAGACAACTCTCTTTTACAACTCTCTTTCTCTTTTCAGCCCTGAAGAAGCCATCACGTGATGTGCGAAAGCTCGGCAAATATCAACAAATTGACACGGTCCAACCCGGAAGAAGAAACGGTAAATACTTTGAAAGTGATTAACATAAAGTAGATGTCATTAGCGTTTTTGGGCTTGCGTCAACAGACAATTTAGTGTCAAAATTAAAAAATTATGCTCTATGTTGAAACTAGAGACAGGGACCTACAAATAATCCTCTGAATATTTAAAAATTAAATCATTCGTTCAGCCGTTAAAATTATTTGATCCGGATTATCTTATGCACCCTGTATTTATGACTGTGAGCGTGTGTGTGTAACTTAGTAGACTGCATTTTAAGCTTCTCCTAAGTGGGATTGGAGTGTACACCTCTTTGTGTACATATTTCCAAAGCTCTTTGTAGGGTCAGCGTGAATAACTTGATTTCCTCACAGGAAATCTGCTTTAAAAAAAAAGAAAGACAAATGCTATAATCTACGAAATATGGGGAATTCCAGCAAGAAAACTGACTCTTACGAGCACAAGCTGCGCTCGACAAAAGTACAAAATCGACCTCACACACCAATAGTCCTTGCTAAGAAAAAAATGCTCTTTTGTCTGAAGCGTGTTCACTTTATATTCTCAGACGAATTCACAAAGAAACTGGCAAAGAGTCTACCTGCTCGAATAGGAATCATGTATTTCAGGACGTCCTCCTTCACCAGTGGCTAAATACATTTCTTAGAAGTAAATGTACATAAATGATAAGTAAAAATAATTTAGCATTATAAACTGGAAAGGAGGAACTGTCCCAAAACTCAATTCTTCAGCAACTTTACTAAATGTCTTCCTTACTAGGTGCTCTCTTATTAATATTACAGAATAAAATTATATGTGATATCAATTTGTTCGACTTTCTTTTTTCTATAATACAATATCGAAATTAGGAAGGAGTTTTTTTTTCTTCTAGAAACCCCCCTCAGTAGTAAATGAAATAATCAGACAACCTGTGAAAAGAAGTCTAAATATCCAATTTGGTTTATTTATTTAGAAAAGAAATAGAAGACTCAGTCTTTCTCTATTCATTTTCAAATATCTACGATTAATTTTAATTTAATGTATAATATATAAACCTTCAGAAAATTACTTTTTACGCGATTACTTCACACATTTTCATAAAACAGAAATGGTACGTTATTAAAGATTTATTTATTAGATTTATTACAAATGTCATTTGAGGTATGCACTATAAAGACAGCCTAATAGACATAGAACCTGTTATGGCTATACCTTATGGCATTTATCTTATTATGTGCCATCATGCAAAGATACAATTAATTTAATAAATTAGACTATATTTTTAATTCATTCTTTATTGTTGTACTTATTTGTTCAAAGTTATAGATGAGCATATAGTATTATCAGTAAATTAATTAATTATTTCAGGCCTTGGCATGGACGAGCCTATAGGCCACTTGGACTTCTACCCGAATGGTGGAGAGAATCAGCCGGGATGTGAAAAAACCATTGAGGAATTTGTAGATAAAGAAGGTGGAAGCATATTTAAAGGTACCAAAATTTATCTATTCTTCAAAGTTCTTAAGAAAACTTTTTTTATTTTTTAACATATTAACATTTTAATAGGAGTTTTGTTAGTTCGTCGTGTCACCAAGATCCCATATTCATGACCGAACCCCAACTAATAGTCATGAATATGGTTTACAGTCCCTGTGGAATGTAAGGTGTGATTTAAAGAAAAAAAATTTCTGACATAAAAATTTTAAACAAGTCAGTACCTAACTGCTGAAGAGGAGGATTTTACCATCTATAGTAAACCTCTTTTCTTTTTATTGGGGTGTAACTAATTATACAATGAATTCTCTCTCTAAATAAATAAAAAAAAATTAACCAAAATAGATTTCACTCCGTGTATTAACATAAGATAACAACTCTTCATTCTTCATCTTTATTGAATGTTTAGATTGCAATTTTTAAGTATTTGAAAAAAAGAAAAGAAAGTCTTTTATCGATAAATAAAAGCTTGTCCTAGGACATGGACGTTTAGAATGAGATGTCAGCCTATAGGTAGCCCCTCCCCTCATGACCCTATTAATTTAAAGGGATGCCAACACAAAAAAAAAAAAAAAAAAAAAAAAAAAAAAAAAAAAAAAAAAAAAAAAAAAAGTACAAGAATTACTATTTATTATCAGTAATTTCTTGTACTGTTTATCAAATCTACATATACCATTATTTACATTTGAGAGTTCATTGTAATCAAATTACAAAATGTTTTTATTTTTATCAGTAAATAAAGATTAAAAATAATTATTTACTTAAACAGGAATTAGTGAAAATCCTTATTTATTTCCTTTTGATAAACTTCTAAAATAACCAATAACAAGCACTGAAGAAATAGGGGCAAAAATATTTGAGTATGTAAGATGGCGGATAATAAATCGTAAGAAAGATGTAGGTATAGATTTTGGACAATCACTTCCCAGACTTGGTCCCGAAGTACTCACTCCCAGAATGAATATTTCAGGGGAACGTAGCTTTCAGAGCTTCGGAAACAAAGATACCTTCCCGACATATACAATCCTCGTTTCTCCCTTAAATAAAATGTCTTCCGATGGGATAGTGTTCAAAGAACCCCTATCTGAATACGCCATCAAAAATAAATAGGTCAAGATGGCTTTTGGTCCTTTGAAAGTAGCCCAAACACATTTCCTTAAGTGCACTGTTCCATGGAGCAGAATATATCATTCTTTTTTTAGCTACTGAAATTCTTACAGAAGAGATATGTATTCTGTATTTTAGGAATGATATACTTTATCAATAAAAATATATCTTAAAAGCCATAAATTATTATATNTTTTGGCTGAAAAGATTTAATTAAAATAATACACAAATTTAAATATGAATTCAATGAGTTAATTATTTTATTTTATTGAAATAGAAACTTAAATAAATCTCCATTATATAAATATTATTACTTTTGCCACTATTACAGTTTTTTGACACGATACAATTTATATTACTTACTCCTCTCTACTTGAAAATAATTGGATTTAATTAATTGTGTTTGAAAAAAACAAAAAACAAAAACAAATAAAAACAATGTATATTTGAGAAAATAAAGAAACATTAAAAAGTTGTAATTATCCTACCAGAACCAATTTTGTAATTATATGTTGTATAAAAATCAAAGTTCATTAGTGATGGGATTACCAAACTATGATTAAAATGTATTTTATAAACTGAGGCATCAATCTTTCTTAAATCATTAGTATTTGTGCACCTAAATATAGACGAATCGGCGTAATCACTTGTCACGTGTAAAATGACAGATAGACTGTTTGAAAAAACTGTGTGTGTACGCCATTATTGTGTACGACTATTGAAGTCAGTTTGCAGATTAAACATGTAAGATACGCAGGAGCTGTATAATTTAAGCAGATTTCCTATGATTTATTAAAGTTGGATATAAATAAGTGTAAATTTAATTTACTTGCCAAAGAGAACAATGAGTGAAAAGCTAGCTCCTTTATAAATTACATTTTATACATTTTTTTTTCTTTATGATAATTATAACGAAGCTAGTGAAAGATCAAATTTCCTATTGTGTTAATGAAAAGTTTACAAAAAAGAAGCTTTTATACTGAATCTGGTTTCATTATTTAAAAAAATTGCTGACGCTAAAAAGCGTACGGACAAATAGTACACACACACACACACCCATATATATATATATATATATATATATATATATATATATATATATATATATATATTTACGTCACATCTTGANATTACACATTAGCTTATTGTTGCATCTTATTTACTAATTGATTTTATATAATAATAGTTATTAGAATATTATTGTAAATTTTTTATAAAATGGAGAGCAGTAAGTATTAAAATAATAAAATTTTAGGACGAATGTAGGAATTAGGACAAAATCTATGGAAACTAAAATTTTATAATTTTGAGAGAGAGTTATATCCCCTAATAAATTAATTATTCTTGAAGTTACAGTTATTTAAAATTGTAAACCTTAGTTTAAGCACTAAAAGTTCTCTTTCCAGGATGTAAACTTCTATAATATAAATTGCTGATAAAGGCAAGAGGCAAAGAAACTTTTCTTAGGCGAGAGGCCTTCATCAGCAAATCGCTATAACTTTGTCTGAGCAAAGTCATAAGAAATGTAAGGCCTGAGGATTTTGTACAAGTAGCACAAACTTCAGTTCGATGGGCTTACAACAACTTCGTACTGTTAACTCATACTTCATAACTTAATAGCAGTACTTAAATCAAGCTCATGTCAAATTAAAAACCCTAATTTAAAAGTAATAAAATAAATAGGTCGTCAATTTCATGAATGGTTTTGTAAAAATGTTAACTTTCGGCTGCTCATACGTAATAGATGTGTCAAATTTTGAATTAAATCATGAAAATTTGTTGTTAAATTTAATTAAGATAGTGAGCTTCAGCAAGCCATTGTCAGTTTGTGTTCTACACTAATGAGTAAAGCTAAATTCACAATAGACTCCTGGTTTTGGATCGATCTCGTGCTGTGAAGCGCTTCTCCAGTTTCTAGCGAATTTCGCACATTATTAACTTGTAAGGGAACTAGTGGGGCTACTGCTTGAAGAAAAACGAATAGGATTATACCTATGCCAAATTTCATTTTGGATTAGTTACCGTCTTAAAAGAATATTGGTGCTAAAGTTTTCTAAACATTATCTTACAGGAACAGATTCTTAAAATGCAGTAATAACATCCAAAACTCTAATTAAATGAGAGAATAGTTGTAAAATAGTTGTGTTCTAATAAACACTTACACTTATTTAAAAACTCAGTGAGAACAACATTGTAAACTAAGATAATTCTGTAGTACCGAAGAATGAATATAGAAGTTTATGTATGTGTGCTACCCATGTCATGTAAGCCCCATTCCTGGAGTCTAGATTTGAATAAGAAAGAAACATAGGTAATTTCATGTAAAATGTTTATGAGTTATGGCTTATTTAGTTCTAGGAACCTTCTACATTTTCAAATATACAAATAATACAATCCTTTCAGACCAAAATCGTAAAAATAATTGCTCCTTGATGTTTGATCTCTGCAAAAAAAATCCCCATTTTTTAATTTCATTTATATATATTAAATTAGCTTCGTCCGGTAATTTTGACTTTTTTTTTTTTTTTTTTTGCTGTGCAACCTAAATGTGCTCTTAATTTACTTAACTAAAGTACAGGCTACTTTAATCGTACGTTTTAACTACATTTCGCTGTGGAACTTTGTAAAATATTTCTTCTTCGATCTGTAAACGAATCTGTTTTGAATTAGATAGTTCTAAAGGAAATATTACGTAAGCTCTTTGAATATTTCCATGAAAACCCAGCTTATGGAGAATTTTTTATATTTAAGAATTATTCGTTTATATATTTTTATTTTATTTCTATGTTCATATAGAATGTCAGTTTCTTTAGATTTTCATTACTAAACTCACTCTTTATTATTATTATTCATTATTATTACTCACTGTTATTTTTACTTTACACTCATTTTTACATTGCAGGTCTCCGCCGATTCCTCGGCTGCGACCATACCCGCAGTTACGAGTACTTCATCGAGTCTATTCCGAACAGATGTGAATTTCAGGCGATCGAATGCGACTCTTTTGAGAACTTCACTGCTGGTGATTGCTTCTGGTGCAGGAACGAACTGGTAATTACTCAACACTATTAGCGTTACAATCTCAATCGCCTTACCACTTATTCTACTTCAATTAACAATACAAAATAGTTCGTCCTTTTTAGAAACTTTAGTACTGAAATGGAGTTTTTCTTCTATTTATTGAATATATATTTGCATAATAACATAAATATATCCCACATACAGCATTCTGTTTAAAGCCATAATTGCATATATAAAAGTCTAACATGTACACAATATGTAAAGCAGCATTCTCTCATCAACTTTGTCAAGTATCTAAATAATTATTTTATTTAGTACTTATTTAAAGCGATTTAAAAAGAAAAGTAGGTACTGAGGTAATTCTCATATAAGATTTATCGTCTATTTTATTGACATATGCTAATATGTAACAGTATAGAACCCACAATTAGTTTTTTCCTTATTTAGTTTGTCTATTTTAAATAAAAAATAAAGATAGAACAAAAGTTTCTTACTGAGCAAAATCTGATCAATAGAATGCGAAAAGATTTTTTTGTTGTAACAAGTCTAATATGTAATTTAGAGCTATGGAAATCAACAATTTCTTAAATAATAAATGAAAAAAATGAGTTACATATCATAATTTAATAGTTAAGGGTGGTGTTTTTTTAACAATATATTTTAATTTAAAATTCAAGAAACCACAATTAGTCGTTTTTAAAGCGCAAATTGAATTAATTATTTCAAGTTTCAAACTTAGGAAGCCGCGTAGGCTAAGCGAATTCCTTATTATTGTAGTTATTGGATATGTATATATATATATATATATTGTAGTAGATGAATATTTGAGAAATTGAAATTTCCATGTCTTTCAATCCCCCCATACTTATAGAATAGGTATGTATGATCGAGTTTAGGGGNTGCAGTTTACAATGTGAACAACCACCCTGGGGAGATTTCTCCACTCAACACCATTGCCCTGATGATGGCTTACTAGGTAAGCCGAAACGTTGGCATAAATAAAAATATTACTCCAAATTTATCTGTACTTGCATTTCTTCCACTAAACTAAATATCACGCTCATTTCAGCGAAATATTCCGCCTAGTTAAATTAAAAGTTTTTCACTCGCACTTGACATTTCAGTCAAGTTTAAATATAAAACATTTTCAATCCACCACAATTATTAGATAATCCCTTCTCTCTTTAATTTTACATTTAAAAGCGATATGCCAAATTTCTACAATTTCCTTGTAAACTGTAAAAAAGAAAATTATCTCGGTGCAGATAAAACCCCCACTTCTAATTGTTCAATTTGGCTGTTTGATATATAATCTATTTCTAAAAAACCTTTTTAACTCACACTTGACTATATTTTCCACTTCTAGTCTTCCAATTGCCCTTAATAACAAAATCAGCCCCAATTTTTACGTTTAAAAGTGACAAGGCAAATTTCATTGAGAAATGGCACTAATTTTGGCTTACAAATTGTTAAATTAAAACCCACAGTAGGTATAAACCCCCACTTTGTATTAATCAATTTCGCTATGTAACTCCTAAAGTATTTCTTTAAAGAGACAAATCAATGTCGAGTATAATTTATCTAGACACTAAAGCATTGAGAATACACTTTGCGCTGGTAGTTGACACTGCAGTAAATCCCGCACTCCTCAATGTCATATTATCCTCAAACTTAGCTCAGTCAGATTACCGACTTTCCGTGCGAGGTACATTACCCTTCTCTGTTGCTCTGCTTCCTGTAGTTCCTTAATGAACACGACAAAATTGTCTCTGGCAGCGCCGTGTTAACGAGGCTCCAAACTTCGTGTGAGGAAGTCAAACTCTCAACCCTATCCACGCCGGAGAATCCCAATTACAGCTCTCACAGTGAAGACCCAGAGTAAATGTCAATCATTTCTATTCTGACCGGGGAAGAACTCAATATGAAAGTATATATATATATATATATATGTGTGT
>KZ808106.1:237681-248695 GCA_000696205.2 Oncopeltus fasciatus | reverse complement strand
GTTGGGGTTCGGTCAAAGTAGATATATATGTTTGTAATATACTTAGTTAACTCTCATTTTTAGAGTTTATTACGTAGGATCAAAGAAATAATAAAAACATTTTTTTAGAACAACATTAAAAGCTATTGCAAATGATTGTTAGACTTGACCAGAGAAAATTTTCGCGTTAGAAATGTCAATTTAAAAAAAAAAAAAATAAATAAAAAAAATTGAAGAGAAAATAGAAGTATTTTGGGAAATATACGGTCAGGATAATACGGAAGAACGTAGATAACCATTTATAAAACTATAAAGCTTAAATAATGGAATTTCATGATGTAAATAACTCAGATATCTCGATGTTTAATGACTTCTCCAATGAACTAATCGATGAGCATGGGTCGTTATTCAGTTTTCTGTCACGAATGGTACGAGACATATCTCCCTTTCAATCCCACTATTATTTTATATTCGGTTTTATCCAGATAAAATGTATTTACCGATGACCTGAATAATTATTAATCAGCTAAGATTAATTCAGTCTACTTCCCTAAGAGAAATTAAGCTTCATAGTGTCAATATGACACGACTTATGAAAAATTCAAACAAATTCAATTCAAGAAAGACATACAAATACAATATTATTTTTTTACACGCACATAAGTATACATACAATGTCACACAAAGATTTTATTTATATATTTTGTTTTATTAATTCTTTTTTTTTTTAATCATTTTTCTTCAGGCTATCAGGTGAGCTTTAGGAACGTTTTTAACACCCTTATATACAATTGTCATATCTTCCTCTCTAAATTAACTGCAGGACATAAATTTAAACAAAATTAATATTAAATTATTGAACAATTAATGAGAGGGAATAGAATAAAAAAGCTGCATCTGTCCCAGCCACGACTCGAACCTGGATCTCCAGCTTTCCGGGCCGGTGTGTTTCCATTACACCACTGGGACGATCCAGATAACTTATTAAATTCCCAACACACTAGCGAGAGCCTAACACACGAGAAAGGCGAATACATCGTCTTATGCTCGAAGAAGCTGACATTGTCTGGCTATTTATCGACTCTCATTATTTACTTTTTTACTTTTCATTAATAAATATTAATTTAGTTGTGGTTTATTATCTCACTTAAATTTTAAATAAATTAATGAGGGGGAATAGAATAAAAAATCTATCTGTCCCAGCCACGACTAAAACCTGTATCTCCAGATTTCCGGGCCGGTATGCTTCCATTACACCAACGGGACGAGCTAGATAACTTATTAAATTCTCAGCACTAGTGTTGAGAGTCTAACCTACGAGAAAGACGAATACATTGTCTTATGCTCGAAGGAGCTTTCACTAATTGTTTAAAATTTACGTGGGATAATAAACCACAACTAAATTAATATTTATAAATTAAATCATTGAGCCTAATCATTTTTTAAGAACTAATAGTATGAAAGATGATTTTGATATATTGCTTTACCCTTTACCGCCGACTTTACTAAATACTAGCCAGTAATGAATTCCTTTTACGGTTTGCAGAAATGAGCAGAAGCCCCAATTTATTTATTGCAATAAAGTTATTATTTCTATGTATACATTTCTGTTGGGCGTTGATTTGAATATATGTGAAGAATTCTTTAAATCCACTTATGGCGCGATTGTTGTTGCCGTTTTCAGAGACCAAGCGGGAGGATTTGCGCCAAGCTGGGCTTCCACTCGATCAGAGCGGTGCAGAAGGAAGGTGCCGAGACGGGCAACATTCTTCCTGTACTGGACAAGAGTATGGTCAAGTTGTACACGATCACCTCGGACAAAGGGCCATATTGCCGTAAGTCTGCCCTCTCTGCATAGTTGGGAAGGTATCGTTCCTTCCTTCTAACAGCAAACACCTTATCTTAATGGCATCACAACTAACTCACAATATGACCTAAAAGTTCTTTATACACAAATGGAGAGGTTTTTTTTTTGCCGTAGATATTATTATTAGATGATTTTAGTTGGGGTTCGGTCAAGGTAGATCCAAAAAACACAAATTTAAAAAATGTAATTTTTTAAAGGATTATCTGTCAACCTTTGTGTTTTTTTGGATCTACCTTGACCGAACCCCAACTAAAATCATCTAATAATAATATCTACGGTAAAAAAAAAACTCTCCTTTTGAACACACAAAAAAATACAAATTTTAAAAAATGGTATTTTTTTAAAAGATTATCTACCAAGGTTTCGGCATACATTGTAAGCCATCTTCAGGGCTGCCTATCATGAAGACGAGAGAGGACGTCCTGTCCCTAAGTTCACATTTCCATGACACGTGGTCACAATGATAGCCGAAACGTTGGCAGATGATCTTTTAAAAAAATACACTTTTTTTTTAAATTTGTATTTTTTGGATCTACCTTGACCGAACCCCAACTAAAATCATCTAATAGTTCTTTATACACTAATGACCTGCTGTTCCATTTAATTTAATTTAAATAATTACTGAGTGAACTCTGTACAATATTGAGGCCTATAATGTATTTTTTTGTTTTAATTTATGAAGCCTTATAAAAGTTGAAATACTTTTTCGACGACGTCACGAGAGAGTGTCCACTTGGCTATCTCGGTGCCATGGAAAGGGTCGCTGAGATAGCTTTATCTCACAAATAGCTAAAAGTACTCTCCCCAAAAGGTAGCTCATTGGTGGGAGTACCTCCTACTATTCCCAATTACCTATCCAAGTGTTCATCTGTCATACGGAGTTAAATAAAATATCATAAAATTGTTACATATTATGTGATGAATCATTTTTGATTGATCATTTGTGAAATACTAATCATGCCTGTCGTGAATTTTTCCTCCACACAAAAGAAAAAAAAATAAAGTAACAACTTCATTAAATTTCCGAATATTTTAATTTGTCCCAACTATTCTAAAATAATTAGTTGAGGGGAAAAAAATTGGGAACTTGTAGTTAAACATGAAGAATAAAAAGATCATAAAAGTTCAATATAAATATTTAAAATGTAATTATGTCGATTACCTAACCTCAAAGCAATAATTGTTAGCATAGATTTTTAAACTTTAAACATAAGACGGATAAGAGTAAGAAAAAAAAAGTTTAAAATAGAAAATTTTATAACTATTTATATTACGTAGCATAATATTACATATATTCACTTATAATTTATAATAATTCTAATGAATTATGCAGTTTAAGAGCAAAATCGGGTTTTAAGAAAGCTAGAAATAATTAAATTAATTTTATTTGTTAAATTTACTATTTTGGGAGTCTCTAGCTTAAAAAATGAATTCTAGAAAATAGTTTTAGAAAAGAAAATTAACATCTTATAATAAATAGAATAAATACAAGTTGATTCACTTAATTTAACTCTCATGAATTATTTTATTTTTATAACCACTGAATTTTACAACTCTTATTTTTTTAAGCAGGCAAATAGTTAGTTATTCCTCTTATTTAAGGTAATCTATACTTCTGTTTCTCTTTAAATAGAGACTTAAAATATCTATAATACACATTGAATTTTATGAAATTTAAAAAATATACACGGTAAATCATTTGCAATACAATAATTTTAAGACGGATTAGAGTTGGAAAAAAAAGTTTAAAATGGAAACTTTTACACCTACTAAAATAATAATACAAAATAAAATCATTATAGGGTTAATGATTTAATCTTATTTAATCAATAACGTGTACTTAGCAATGTAAATGTAATTATCATTATAGCGTAATATAAAAGTATTACTATACCTTTTGTAGCTTAATGACAAAAATTATATTAATTTATTAAATTTTTAACAAAATGAGTGAACATCTTAGAGAACAGTGGTACAGTTAAATTCTGAGTTACATCTATTGTTTTATTTTAGTGCTTCTTTCTCACAGATTGTTTATTGATTCAAGTGCTCAGAACAAAACACTGACTATAACTTCTCTAGTGTGCCGTGATTTACAAATATATACATTTTTTTCTTCTTTAAAGCGTACATGAAAACAGTTTTTTTTTTAATTCTCTCTTTCAACATTGTGCACTGAGTAACAATAATACTAAACATATTTGCTTTTCAGGGTCATTGTACAGAATAACAATTACTGTATCAGATTCCGAAGAAGCTGTCAATCACGGAGGTGAGGTCGGAAAATTTTCTGTTAAAATTATTGGAGTTAAAGGAAGCACCAATGTGATTGAGTTATTCAAGTAAGTGAAAATTACCGATAGAAAAGTACTATACATTCATTTTAAGAGTATATATGGTAGTAATGTATATGTGTATGTATTTATCCATTTATTTTAGTGTTTAAGAAAATTTTACATTTCGCTTTTTAATGGAAATTTTGCGTGCGTGCGTGCGTGTGTGTGGTTAGTAAGTATGATATAGCATTTACAATCGTGAATCTCCAATAAGTCGACTGACCTACTGAAATTTATTAGTAGTAATTACGACCCACTCCTCGAAGTACTGGGAAGCTGAAATTTGTGGGGTGGTAGATCGTCTCCAGTCTTCATAGAGGATATAGATTTTTCCTCTTTCTCTCCCCCTTCCCATTATTATAGCTCATATTGAAAAATATTAGTTTTTAAAACATTTACTTTTTTAAAATATTTTTTATATTATTAAAACACACATACACACACACACACACACATATATATATCCCTCTCTGTAATATCTCACAAATTCATATGTATAACAGCCCCACCTCCAGCTATCTTACTATCTCTGGAATAACCCTCCCCAGCCAATAATACCCCTAGGATACTGAAAATCTCCCTAATAAAACATCCCCCGCGAAATTCCAACCACTAACACCCCCATGGAATAATCCTCCTTTCAAAACACCAACACTAACTACCGCTCCTCATAATAATACACCCCCTGAAATACCTCCCACCATACATATTTCTCTGAAATATACACCCACTAACAAAGTATTGAAAACTAGCCATCCCCTAAACAACCCACACTCCTCACAAACTGAACCTTTTAATCGGAATTCCCCTCCCCACCCACCCACCACCCTTTATCAGTGGATTGGGGCGAAGCACCCTAATGAACGATGCGAGTAAACCTGTATACCACTATCACAAGTTTCAGACTTACGCTGATAATGATTCTACTTAATATTTATTTTTCAATGTATTCTACATTTATTCCTGATAATCCTCTCTTCATAAAACTTTACGGTCAACAACTTTACTTCTAAATTGATATTTTACATTTATTCTTGATAATCCTCTCTTCATAAAACTTTACGGTCAACAACTTTACCTCTAAATTTATATTCTACATTTATTTTACATAAATTTTGAAAGATAATTTTATTCTTAATTTGGGTCTATTTTGCCCTAACTCAGTACAGTTTCTAGGTTAGCAGTATAATGAGCCAAATTTCAACATAAGATATACATCAATAGAACCTATGTCCAGTCGAAGCCCTAATTATTTGTTTAATAATACACAAATCTATGTTTAACATTACTCCAAATTAAATATTACGACCGCTACATCGAATAAAAGTCCTGTACTTCAACTTCATTTCAGGAAATTCTCCACTCCTCTTTGTTTTTGCCTATTGCGGCAAGATTTTGCTCTACAACGAACTTAACTAGTACCGCAAAAGGCCACATAAGCCCAGGTGGGGAGATGAATGTTAAGTATGTATTTATTCTTGACCCATAGCACTCTAGAGAATGCATGTAGTCAGCACACCATTCTGGCCACCTAATTTTTTCCCACTCGATACCAATTAGGGTTGAAAGTACCCTAGAGGCATACCAGTAATCCTATGGTGATTACAAACAGAAGCACAGAAAAAAGAAAACAACTGTACATTGTGAGCATTGAACCTGAGACCTATGCTTCAGAAGTCTCTTAGACCATCAAACTCTGCCCTCAGTATAACAAACTTAGCTTTTCAATTTACATTTAAATGCGATATGCCTAATTTCATTTTAAAGAAAGCAATTAATTTCGGTTTGTAGGCCGTTAAATTAAAATTTACGGCGGAAGCTAAACTTCCCTTCTGATGGTTCCATTCCGCTCTTCCGTTCTGTAACCTTAAACACATTTCTTTTATAGATGAAAAATTATGACTTTTCATTTCTATAATTTAAATTTTTGGCTGCATTGAAAAACGTTTTTGTTCACACTTGATATTTCCGATAACTCCCCACACCGATTGATCTGTTAATGCACATTAATGAACCTAGCCTTTCATTTATGAGTGAAAAGCTACATAAAAGAAGAAAATATCTGGAAAAATCTCACATAAAACCAACGTTAATATCAGAAGTCGCTAAAAGTCATAAATACAATACTTTAGCAGGCGGAACTTTGCAGACCGACAAACAAAGTAATATTAAAGTAAAATTATTATATGTTTTATGTTGGGGTTCGGTCAAAGTAGATCCAAAAAAATACAAATTAAAAAAAAGTGTATTTTTTAAAATTATCTGCCAACGTTTTGGCTTACATTGCAAGCCATCTTTAGGATTATCTTAAAGGTGAGAGGGAACGTCGTGTCCATAAGATCACATTTTCATGACCAACATAGGTCATTAAAGTAAAATGTGTACCAATGAATAATTTATTATATATTGCCATATACTCATTTGCACATATGGCATGAGTAAAAATAATTTATCATTTACACTTTTAAATTTGTTTTCTCAATTTCCAGGGAGCAGCATTTCAAGCCCGGAGTCTCCTACAGGCAGACTGTAGCCTCATTCCAGGTCGGCAGGGTACGAGGGGCCTTACTTTATTGGTCACACGAGACTACCTTGAACTTCCTCACCTGGAGGATAGTGCATCCCTTCGTCTATCTTAAGTCTGTCACCATCGACAGCCTCGAAGAGGACTCGAGGTAAGTTTCCTGTGTATATAGTCACCCCTCTTCATATGACTGTAATAACGCCTCACTTAATGCTGCTACACTAGAAATGGGCAACCGCCAAGCTCCTTTTATCCACGTACCGTTCCACGTCAGATTTTTGAAAACGACCCACTGTGTCGTTCGATATCCTTCTATTCTATTTAACCGCAGTTGTTCATAGGATTTTGAGATATACTTTACTCTTCGGAAGAAGAATAGTTTATTTTAAAATTAAAGTATTTTATAAAATCTTTTACAAAACATCCTCAATTTAGCTAAACGTTTAATGTTTCTTTGAATATGCACACCACTCAAAGGATGGTAAACTCATATTATGGAATATTGAAAGTTATTACGTGTATAATGTAAATAACGAATTCAGAATCACTAACTTTTGAAAAATAATTATTTAGCTTTTAAAAAAAAAATTTTAGTTTGTGTATTATCATTTAGCTATCGCTGATAACTATGTAGTTATTAAACATTATCATGATAACTAATAATAGGATATAAAGTTTAATTTATTACAACAGTAATTTATTTTGTTTTTATTGTTATTTACAGTATGACCTTCTGCCCAGGGACAACGGAGAAAATTCTCTCAGGGAAAGAGGAAACACTAAGACCATGTAATGAAATTCAGATTTAAATTTATCTCATTAAGCTCAAACTACTTACTTATTTGTAAATAGCTATTTATTTTAATTTAAGTTTTACTTTTGTAAATTTGTTAAATAAAATCTACTTTAGTTCTTCTTTATCTTAATTTACTTACCTACTTTGATTTATTAGTAGAACTAACAAGAATTAGAAAAAACTCTCTAATGCATATATCCGATGAGATTAATTATATGATACAAGCTCAAGATAAAATTAACAAATGTGAACTATTTCCATAAATATTTAACAAAAGGAATGAAGAAATCAGAAAAAAATAAAAACTTCTTTCATTTTTATTAATGTATGAAAATTCATTTTGACTACTGAACTATTTGTATTAAAAGTGCAAATCAATAAAATTTACAAATACAAACATTGCAATTTGTATTGTAATGCAAAATGTATTCTATATATTTTCCCAAAAGCGGATAACAATGTTACGAATATAAATGAACTCTCTCCCCTTTTCTCTCAGCCGATTTCAACCAAAAATGAATTCATTCGAGGGAGGACCAGAATCATCGTAGGACTGATCAGTCGATTGCATATCCGCCCACGATTCTTGCGGAATCGAGATCCCTGTGCTGAAATAAATCGAACGAGTGGGATCCGAACATGTTACGTGACGTAATCAACCGAAGGTAGGTAGGCAGGCATCTACACTCCAGACTTCTATATGTGTCCGCGAGTATGTTATTCCTGAAACGAGTATACTCAGAGACATAATTATGAAAATTTATATGTGCATATAGTTGTGCCTTTAAACTCTCTATCACACGGTATTTATTTAAAAAAAATGTTTATCTTCTATTTGCAAACCCTCAGATGAATTCGTTAAAGGCTGAAACCGATCTACCACCGACTAAAATAATGTGCTAATATAAGTTCAAACACTAGTGTAGTAAAAGATTATCCATCTTGGTATTTTTGTATAGTTACAAGTAATTTTGATAACAAGACGAGATAACAATAATAATTTAATAATATATTCAGTATGTCAATTCTAACGTCATAGCATGAAGTGATTCAAGAGTAAAATTAGACGATTTCGTTTTTAAAAATTTCGTTAAGAGAGTCGCCATACCTGAAGTAAATAGAAAAACAGATTTCCACATTTCATAAAAAATGTATGTAACAAGAATAAATTTCGAAATTTCATTTTTAATATAAAGATAACAATGAGCGTAAAAGTGTAACCATTAAAATCCAAATCATGATAATAATTGTGGGAAAGTAATCCCACATTTCATTATTTATTTGAATACTGAATTGAAATGAACAGAGATTTTTTTTATTTGGATTTTTTCTGGCTCCCTGTACGATTCATTTATGTAACTACTTAAGTTTTTTCTAGACGGGCCAGGAAGGAAAATTAGGGAAGTTCACACCCATCGTAATTAAATTTATAAATTTAATCCTTAATAAACGCCTTCTTCAAAACATTGCAGTATTTGAAAATTATATTTAAAACCTATTACTTTATATAAAACTTATCGGGACTGAAGATACTTAGATTACAAATTTTGGTCTCCTTATATTCCCCCTTTTCCCACACCCAATTTAAAAAAAAAAATCATGGGAGGATTTTCAATGGAAATTTTAAATATCAAATAGGATTCCTATAAAAATAAGAGGGCCTGCCCTACGTTCAAAAATATATTCTTAAAACCTTTCTTAATACTTATTTATTCGAAAAATATAAATTCTTGAATATAAAAGCTCTAAAATCACATTTTGTACCTGTTTTATTCCATATTTTTTTCATAACGCTAATAGACCTCCCCCTCTTTCTTTTTTATTGATTTCAGTCATTAAAGAACTCATACAATACCGAATTTCCTTATAATGTTTTAAAAATTGCGGACGCTATAGCGCGTGCATAAAAAATAAAAATGTGCAGTTTATATCGGACTAAATTTTTAGCTTCTCTGATGAGTAGTTTGATTTCTCCAAAAGAAATCTGCTAAAAGNTATGTATATATATATGTATGTACGACCGATGCAAGTTTCTGTAAATTTTCCATAAGGTGTAGCACCAACGCGAATGCTACATTTTTCCACGGGAAATTGCTATAATAGTATATCCATATAAAGAAAAATTAATTTTTTTTAATGAGCTCCTGAGGATGCCTCTTCAGTAGCCGAAAGCACTTGATCTATTTCTGAAATAAACTTTATGTGGAAAGAAATACTTTTTTAAGTAAAGAAAAACATTGTCAGAAAAAAGAAAGAACTTTATCGGGAAAATCATCCCCCTCTAATTAGTTATTAAATGCGATATGAAGAGTACAACAAAATAATTATAATAAATAGTAGGTAAAAAAGATAAGTTTATAATAATAAGAAAAAGTCAAGGACTTTGAGGTTAACACATAAGACCCCCAGTCGCTGCAGCTCTTTCATCTAACTAAAATACTTGTAGTTAACTGTCGAGAACTTACAAAAATAATTAAAATAGAATATAAAGTAGATTTTTATCTATCTAAAAGTTTAAAATAAGATTAGGGATATTATATTGTTAGTCTGCAGATAGACTTATTGGAAGTTCACTTATAACTTAAATGTTTTTAAAAGCCAAGTTACAACTGCCACATTACATCATTCGCCAGCAAGTTAACGCCAATTTCCAAGAATAGCTATTTTGTGAGAAATGCAAGCCTAAACGCTTCAATATTGATTTAAATAATTTTTAACTCATTAACTGACATTTATTAATTAACTTAAAAACTCAAAATTTTATCTATGTTTATACTCATTAAAGATAAATCAATCCAGTGATTTTTTTAAATAAATAAATCAATTAAAAGCTAAACTATGACTATACATTTTTTTTGTGCTATTTAATCCCACGTAAATTTTAACAATTTTTATTGCAAGGGAACAGAATAAAAAATCTAACTGTCCCAGTCAGGACTCAAACCATTTATGCTACCGGGACAAGTCTGATAAGTTATTAATTCCCCGCACTAGTGTCGAGAGTCTAACCTCCGAGGCCGACAAATATATCGTCTTATGCTCGGAGGAGCTGTTTAAATGACTCTCGTTATTTACTTTTAAATTTTAATTTTATAAATATTTTTTGTAGTATTTAATATCATGTAAATTTTAACAATTTTTATTGCAAGGGAACAGAATAAAAAATCTAACTGTCCCAGCCTGGATCTCCTGCTATATCCGGGCCGGTATTCCCTTGCACTAAAAATTGCTAAACTATGACTTTGTGTCGAAACATAAATAAATGATCTGGTTGCTTATTAAAGTAGTATGTTCTGACTAAAAGATGATAACGGATTAAACATATATATTTCTCCAGCCTGCTTTAAATGGTAATGTACTTTAGGAATGGACATGAATCACTTCTCACCAGTGAAAGTTGTACGCTGATGTAGCCTGTACCTCACGCAATGTTACAACTTCACTCCTCAAACAGTTATTTGTTAGTTTTTAGGTAGTTTTTCACAGCTTAAAAGGTTAAAGATATATATATA
>KZ808106.1:212379-229418 GCA_000696205.2 Oncopeltus fasciatus | reverse complement strand
GGAAAAAAAAAAAAAAAAAAAAGAGTCTCGCGAGGAATTAACAACACATCAGGGGCGTACAGCGAGTACGCTCCTTCGTTCAGTGATCGTTCTTTTTAGTTGAATCAATTGAATGTTGTGTATCTTCTAATAAATATTTATTACTTTTTTTTTTTTCTTAAGCAGTTTTATTAAGCTAAAATATAGTCCATTAAAATGTATATATATATATATATATATATATACTTGTGTAAATATGCCTGTCTATGCTCTACATGCCACAGTTTCTGGGCTATAAAATACAAAATGAAAGACTTAAGTTCACTATCGTGATAATTCGAATTAATGAAGGTGGGGGATTACTTGCCATGTCAAGCGAGAGTAAATAACATTTTATCGATGTAGTTTGCATAATATTTAGTTAAGAGTAATGAAACTCAACCCAGGTTTATTTGCTGATGGAAGATATATTTTAGGAAATACACTGCGAAATGAAACTATTAGGAGTTGAGGTTTACCTGAATCGTAATATTTTTTTTTTCACATCCTACGAGCTGTTTTCTGTATTGGAAATTCTCATATAGATTTTAAATCTAAATTGAAAGGTTTAAGTTTGTTTTAGAGCGGAATCGTGCGAATGGGAGTAGGGGATTACCTGAAATATTAAGTGGGAGAGACCAAAAAGTATTTTTTTTTTTTTATCTAATGAGCGTAATCTTTAGTTTATAGTAATGAAACTCAACATTGCTACCTGACAGTAGACATATTACGAGTAATACAGCGAATTGAAGAACTAGAATTAGGGGAACGCCATAAATGTCAAGTATGACTACTTGAAAATTTTTTTTCGAGATAGCGGGCGTTACAGTTTAGAGTTATAAAACTCTTTACATATATGCTTACTTTTATGAGAAATATTTTAGGTGCTACACGGGAAAATTGAACACCTAAAGTATTTCTTATGTAAATGAGCACATCTGTGAAGAGTGGGGGTTTACCAGTACTGTCATTTTAATGCCTTGAAGCTTTGATTTAGTAGTTTTTCTTAATAAAATTTGGCATATCGCTTATGTATAAAAAGCAATTGGTTATTGATCAATTTTCAATCTAGCGGGCATATTATGTAGTTTAGAGCAATAAAACTGCACACAGATATGTTTATTGACTAAAGGAATATTTTAGCAGTTACACAGCCACATTAAATTTTATCAATTGTATTTATGGGTGGTTTTTTACACCATGATATAAAAGGTTTTAATTTAACAATCAGTCTCTAGCCTCGAAAACATCATTGCAATTTTTTTTCTGTCATAATTTTTAAAATAGACAAGTTCCTAAACTTTTATTAAATAAAATACTCGGAAAAAGGTTGTTCAAAAAAGTTTTCAACATTCAGAACAACATTTTATCAGTCCGATACAAAAAAAGTTTATATAAACTGAAGCAACAATTCAATACGGCAAGGGTTTTGTATTTTTAGATGAGTGTAGCTATTTTTATTGGGATATCAAGATTTTATAGCCCTAGGCAGATTGCATGTCACATTTTGAGTGTTTGTATTCCAACTCAGAGTTGTTTAAATAAATTTTTGTTTTTATTGTTATTCATAACATTTTTATAAATTTATCATTATTATTTATGTCTTCAATTGATACTAGATTAATAGTCAATTAAATGTTTATTTTTCTCTATAATATATTAAACCTGTTTATTAACTCCTGACCAGTATAATATTTTAAACCATGTCTGTACTGGCTCCTGTCTGTTGTGTGACAAGGTCAAGGGCGTTGTGATTTATAAAAAGTGTGAGATTTATAGTCCAGATATACAAACATGATTCATTAATTGTGGAAATAACGAATCGAAGTTTGTGGAATATCGACCTCTCTAGGCCGCCCTTTTTGATTCTCGCCAGGCGCCATAACGCCTGATAAAGGGCTCTTAGTTTTGTGACGAACATGTACAATTGAAGGTCATTGAGGATGTCACTGGAGGTCAATCTAAAAGAGACACTCGGCCAAGACACTTACAGAGACGTAATCTGTGCAAAGTGTACTGTATATATAGTTCATGCTCAATCCCTGTCATCGGACTCCAACCCCTATGATCCACCCCGACTACTAAAACGAAGATGGCCTACTGACCTCCTGGGCCTTAATGCCTAAATTAACAGAGTGTGGTGTCGACAGGCTCCTCTACCCAACAAAGTTTGGTTAATGAATAAACTGACTCCGACTCTGACGGACTAAGCTGACTCTGACTTTCTTGATTAAGTCATTTCTGAAAGTGACTTAATCAAGAAAGAAGTTGACACTTATTGGCCTACAATAATGATCAAGTAAACTGCCATACCATCCTAATCCACTAGCACAGACCATGTCTTCCAACTCCAACCCCTACGACGGGGAGTCGACTCAAACGAAGATGGCCCCGCGATCTCCTGGGGACATAATCTGTAAATAATTTNTTGCTAAACTAAATGCTATTGCTAAAACTCATCAAGAATTGTATTGTATAATAAAACTTAAATACAAAAATAAATATATTTCATCAATTTTCAAGATTCTCTGCTCCTGTGGAGCTTATTACATCGGCGAGACCGGAAGGACGATCGACACACGCCATATATATATATATATATATCGACTTCTTATTTTTATGTTCTCATTTTATATGGGACAAATGGGTGAATAAGAAGTTAAGCTTTTTCGCTTAAGTAGGATCTCCCGTAAGTGAAGGGTGGTGAGTCGCTCTATTTTTTTTTTTTTTTTCCTTTGGCAAGTCAACCATTATGGTCATTATTGCCTGGATGCAAGTGAGATATACAAACTCCTAAATAGGGTAGGGGCGAAGGGGAGAACAGAGGCCAGTAAGAAGGACACAAATGGCGACGACACCCCCGGCACTGGCTGTGGCGCCACCCCATCTCTCTCACGATTAACCCTCAAACTTTATTTATACTTCATTCTTTGTTGTATTTATCGATGTCAGTTTTTCGTAAAAATTAACAGAGCATAAGTTATTAATTGTAATTGTTTAAATTGTTATCCAGTAATGAAGTATGAAATTTAGTTCTTCCAATTACTTCTTGAAAGTTTTAAAAGCTTATTACGAAATATATTGGATAATTTACTTAACCAACCAGAGGTAAAATAGGGTCGGTTAAGGGGATAATAGAAAGATAGTTCGTTATCTTTGATTAAGATAGTTTCGTTATTTTGATAGTTCGTTAATATAATTTTTGTTATTAGTGTTATGAAAACTACTTATGGATGATAATTGGCGTCAAATTCACATCATTTTTATGCAATTTCCAGCATAGATATTTTAAATTAAATTCATATTAAAAGAGTTATTTAATAATATATATTAATTTATTTGCAACAAATAAACATTTTTTTTTTTTTTAAATTGTGATATGTCAGCAGATTTCCTTCCGTAAATTCAAAATATTCTCCTTTTTACCATATCGTGACTTTTGAGACGTTTCTTCTAGTTTGTAGGATCCTACACCCAAAAGCTAGATATATAAAAATTTGGATTGTTCAGCCGCTTGTCGAAAGATCGAAATTGAAAAATCATACTTGATTTTGCTCATTTATTGGAGAGAAACTTCAACGGTACAGATGGTACTTGGCAAACTAATTATTGCAATGCACGCACGCGCGCACACGCAATGTGGTATATTTTTATAATTTTTTGTGATTTAGATAAATTCTTCTTCATAATCACTTTCTTTGGCTAACGAAGTTTTTCATTTATTATTAAATTTTGAGCAAGAGATCCTGACACCAGAAATTCATCGAGATTACTAGAGAGTAAAATTATTTTAATCGTATTTTATTTACCAAAAACTCCTATCCCGTATAACATTTTCACTACGCTTTAATTCCATTGGAGATTTTCACTTCTGAAAAATCATAAACTACAGCTACTTGTATGATAATAGGGATTCATATATTTAAATTTTAGTTGAGATCACATCGTACTAGTTATATTATAGTGTCACTATTTTACTAATTAGCAATTAAATATAATTATCATATATTTTATAGCCTATATGTAGCATCCAAGAAAATTATGATACTTATTTCAGGCCTACTTTTAGCTCCATTATTTTTCTCTTTGCCTAAAAGTAGGAAAAATGTAATAAATTAAGAACTTTGTATAAGCTATTTCTTAATATCAACAAGCTGGCAGGACAATAAACTCGATGATATTGAACCTGTGGATGAAGTACGATGACTAGGCAAGAAATAATTATATTTATCCAGCTTGCCTGAAACCTAAAATCCATAGCACCTTGTAATGACATGTCCTTAAGGGCAAAATTTGACAGCCTTGTTCGAATTTATTGACCTCTTAGATATTTTTTTTTAATTTAACCTCGTTTTCAAACGTTTAGGTTCATGAGATATTTTTATTTAACATAATGCTTTAGACAAAATCTTCCATCTCTGAAAATCTTGGAACTCTTTAGAAATCAGAGTTAAAAGTCCCTAATAACAATATAATGTCTCTAATGCTATAGCATTATAGTTAATAAAAATAATAACGTCTCATAACTTTACAAAAAAAGCGATTTTATTCTGTAATATAAAGTACACAATTTATGAGAATTTAAATTCGCATATACTAAGTCTGAAAGGTTTGCTGTGAAATGTAGAGTAAAAATTGCTCAACAAATATTGGCAGAGCCTGGTTTGACTCGTTTATAAGACATCATAAAAAGAGACTCACTTTACAAAAACCAATCGTGACCTCATTCTCTAGGGCGACACGTTTCAATAAGCATAAAATTTATATGTTAAAAAGCTAATTTCAATAAACATATTTGCCCAAGTGACAGGATATTTGATTAAATGAAACCCGGCTAACTGTAGTAAAAAGCGAAATACCACATGCCAGATTAAAAAGGGAAAGAAGATATAGCCAATCAGAATGATATTCCCATGGTTTTTGTGTGAGCACAGACATTTTTGCCCTCCCTGCGATGAGATTTACAATGACAAATATTTTCATGGGAAGAGCACCGTCCGATTCAATCGGTAGATTTCTAGATGGGTCAAAAGGGAAATAAATACTGGTTGATTTAATAACTTCTTTCAAGAGACACAGTCGAGTGAAGAGTATCCTTTTCTCTCGATGGCCACGAAACCAATTTAAGGAATCTTAAAATATGTTCACGTAGGTTTTCACGGTCGTCAGATGTATGTACAGTTCCTTCTTCCGGGTTGGACCGTGTCAAGTTGTCGATAGTTGCCGAGCTTTCGCACGTCCTGTGATGGCTTCTTCAAGGCTGAATACAGAATGAGAGCTGTTTTTCAAATCCAGGGGTACCTTGGCCAAGTTAAGTCTCCGATCGACCTACTTCCTCTACAACGGCCAGTACTACTCACAGCTTGAAGGAGCAGCCATGGGAGCACCACTAAGTCCACTCGCAGCCAACCTGTACATGGAAGACTTCGAACGGAGAGCTCTCGACTTTGCACCACAAGCGCCGGTCTGCTGGTATCGGTACGTCGACGATACGTTTGTCATCTGGAGACACGGCCGAGACTCGCTGAAAGTTTTCCTACAACACTTGAACAACGTGCACGAGAACATCCAATTTACCATGAAACTCGAAGAAGAAGGAAGACTACCGTTCCTGGACGTCCCCATAAAAAAGAAGGATCACCTCTTGAGCCACTCAATCTACAAGAAACCCACCCACACCGACAGATACCTGCATGCCACTCACACTACCACCCGGCTCAGAAGTCATCAACACTCTACTCTACAGAGCGGAGATACTCTCAGAACCAGCCCAACTGCCGAAAGAAAGAAGACACTTGAAGACCGCCTTCATGGAGAATGGCTACGACCGCAAAACTGTAGACAAGGTCCAGAGGAAGAGAAATGGGCAGCGCAACAGGGAAGAGCGTGAAGCAGAAGAATTCCGAGGACAAGTGACCATCCCCGACGTCAAAAGGACAACAGAGAAGATCGCCCGAATATTCAAAAATCACAAGATAAGAACAACGTTCAGCACGGACAGGAAAATAACCGACATCCTTCCGAAACCTAAGGATAAGCTTGGACTTCGGACTCCAGGAATATACAAGATTCCCTGCTCCTGCGGAACTTCTTACATCGGCGAGACCGGAAGGACGATCGACACACGCCTCAAACAACACATCGCAGACATCAAACACGGACGCACGGAGAGGTCAGCTCTAGCAGAACACTTCGCCAAGACCAGCCACCACATCAAATTCGAAGAAGCTTTAGTACTGGCCCGGGAAAGCAACTACTATCGACGGACCATCAGAGAAGCCATCGAAATAACGAAGAATCCAAAAAATATCAACAGGGAAGACGGATACAGACTCAGCAAAAACTGGAAACCAGCGCTAGTCGACAAGAGGATCCAGCCAATCAGCTACCTTACTACTCCGGAGACCAGCCGCCAGAAGACAGGATCAACCAATGGGAAGGCAGGCTTCGCCCAAGGACCGGACCACGACGGGTATAAGTACACCTGGATTTGAAAAACAGCTCTCATTCTCTATTCAGCCCTGAAGAAGCCATCACAGGATGTGCGAAAGCTCGATAACCATCGACAACTTGACACGGTCCAACCCGGAAGAAGAAACTGTACATAAATCTTTAAATAATCGACCTTGCTCGTAAAACCTATGTGGCGTTCGTCCCATTCTCTGACATACGACGAAACCTAACCTTTGGGTAAAACCTTTATAAGCCTGCGGAAAAGTTGAAAGTCACAATAGTGGATATATCCGACAGTTTTAGTTGTTTTACAGAGAAGATGAAGCGGCAAGAACAGGACGTTGTAAAGATTCTGAGGAAAGGCCATACATGTGATGGTTACGAGCTTCTAACAGTGAAAAAATTTCATCTAAAATGTAGTTAATTTAGAAACAAAGAAAGAATTATCATCTCAAGGGGAGCTTGAAGGATTTTATCGGTGAATTGAACGATTCAATCTGTGGATATCAAGCATACTGCAGTCCCTTCAGGAGTGCAACATTGTGTGCAAACTAGTTTCATGTTTACAGATATTGGATGAATAAATACCCCCCCCCNTGAAAGCCCATTAATATTTATTTAAAAAAAAAAAGATTTATCTTTAATTTTTTTAATGAGAAATTTAATCACATTCTACATAACAAAATTTATATTTTTTCCATTTTCTGATAACAAGCTCTCTTATTATTATTATCTCTATCATCATCTGAATACTTCAGTTAAGCTGTCTGTATTGTCAACAACTAAGATCAGCATATTATATGCAGAACACTGTAAAAAGTTTTATTAATATAAAAATTGTATTGAAGGTGAATTTAAAGCAGATTAAAATTATTAAATGATAAGAAATATAATGAAATAGTATAGTGCTGAATGTCTTATTTAGCTTTCTTTTTTTTCTTCTTTTTTTTTCATCTAGAGATGTTTTTCTCACTAATTTAGGCGTCTATTTGTTTTAGTATAGTATATAATGAAGTTGTTCTACTATAACCTTCAATGCATTTTTAATCTTTCTTTTGGAAATTTTATTTTCAACTACTTTAGTGGGATATATTTTTTCTTTATTATTTTTTTTTTTTTCAAGGCGTTTCGACCTTTTGTTTATTTATTTTTATATTGATACGATTGAATGTGAAAATATTTATTAATTTTCGCTGTTTCATATTTTAAAAAAATCCAAGTTAACAAATAACGAGTATAATGTAATTTTAATAACTATTTACTACTAAAATTAAACAAATTCTAAATACAACATTCTACATTTTACAGGCACAGAGTATACTACATTACAGTGGTAGTCCACGGTTAGTGAGGTGGAGTATATATATATATATATATATATAATCATCATCTCAGCTGACACTGCAGTACAGTCCAAGCCCTGGCCTCCAATTTATATATGTATATATATATATATATACATATACACACACAAAGCAAAATATTTACGTTCTCGCCATGACGCGACCATAGCGCATTTCTGTCGCCTGCATCTGACTTCTGTGTCTGTTAGTGAGCGTCCATGATTCTGAAGTGTATGTAAGTAAAGGTCATATATTTAAGTAAGTACAGGTACTCCTGCAGACTGCTACTTTAGTGTCATTACAGACTGTCGAAGTTTTAAATTCCTCTATGGTTTTAAAATTGAACAAGTTCCCTGCATTTATGTATCCATTTCATTGATTATTGCCCCAGATATATGTAATATATGTAAATTCTTTACTTACACAAGCGATTTGTTGTTAGTTCTGACAGCCCTCATCAAAGTTCGGGGGGTTTTCTCTAGGTGCATGATGTTGATTTTACTAGTGCTAATTGCCATGTTAATGTCTGTTAAGTTGCTGTTGTAGGTTTCTGTCATCGTTTGCTATCGCTGCCAGGTCATCAACAAAGGCTAATAACTTCTTTCTCTAAATGATATTCAGAAGGTGTAGAAACAACTATTTGCCCTTAGAGAACATATATTTCAGCATTTCTGAAAAAGCCAGTGCCTCTTACATTTCTCCCTCCAAGGTAGCCTTCTTCCCGACTGAGTCTGCTTCGATACCATCCTAGTCATCTTTTGTTTCTTTGGATACAGGTGGCCTTTAGGCCACCTTTGGATGTTTGGTTCTTTGTTCATTGTACCTTTTGGTACAATAGCATTCTTTCCTTCGCTTTGCGCAGAGCAGTATCTGAAACAAGGACTAAGAAAAGCGGTTTACTGGTGCACTCTTGACTTAAAGTCAGTATCGACATGACTGGAGGGTTAGATGTTGTTACATAAACTGAAGGTTTCACGTCTTTTTAAAAAGCTCTTTACAGTCTGTATCAGCCCTGTATACACGCCATTTTCTTGTGCTTTGAATGTCTTCTCTAGATACTCTGTCGAAGACATTTTTCAGGCCAACATAACATACAGCTAATTTTTTACCCACCTATAAAGACTTGTCTAAGTAAAAATTGTGTCTTGGTTGCTTCTTTTACTGTGAAATACTTAATACTTCTCACCAATTCGATGCTCAACTATCACGCTTATCCTCTTCTCTAAAATTGTTTAGTAAACTCAAATGAGAGAGTTCTTGACACTCTCCTCTGGCTTCTGTAATTTTGGGACAAATATAGTTGTTTTCCAGTCAGCTAGTATTCTCTTCTTTCTCTAAATGATATTCAGGAGGTGTAGAAACAACTCTTTGCCCTTAGAGCACATATATTTCAGCATTTCTGAAAAAGCCAGCTCCTCTTACATTTCTTCCTCCAAGGTAGCCTTCTTTCCAAATGAGTCTGCTTCGATACCATCCTAGTCATCTCTTGTTTCTTTGGATTGATGTTTGGTTCTTTGTTTAGCTAAAAGTTCCATTATATACTTCTTACAATGAAACATGATTTTTTCAGGTTTCCAGAGGCTATTTCCTTTCCAATCTTTAAGAAATTTCAAGACTGTTGGTCTTTACGCATACCATGTAAAGCACCATTAAAGTTTTTATTCTCTTTGCAGTTTATTTCCAGTTTTTCATTAAATTCCTTTTAGCATTCTTTTATGTCTCCATACAATAGTCTTGGCTTTAGTACACTGTATATTATTAATTTTGTTTCCTTGTGAGGTTTTCTTACTGAGTTACTCCTTTCATAAAACTTTCTTCTCATTGATAGCCTTTCTAAGGTCCCCCTTCCACCATGGAGTCACTTTACGTTTTTGTCTTCCCAGTCTTTTCTTTCCACATACTAAGGCTGCAACTTTCTGTAGTATTCTCTTAAAGGCGGTCTAAGTCTTCTATGCTGTATAGGTTCCATGGTGGGTGACCACAAACTTTACTGGCAACTTCCTCGGCTAAGTATGTTTCTATTTTTCTCATTTTGTTGCCATCCACGTCTTATCTAATCTCAAGAGGTAGTGGTCTGAACTTATATATAAAGAAAATTCACAAAACTTACCTATAATGAGGGTAAAAAGGGTCTGAAGAGTTCAAGTAGAGCTATTGCTTAAGTAAAATTAATTGTGCTATTTAAGAAGATGACTGGATTTGTTAAATGTTAACTCAAATGTTGCCAGGATTTATTTTTATTTCAGATGATTTGTTGTATCCTAATTTTTTTATTTTTTTATATTGGTTTATGAATATGTAATAATGCTTATTTTTATGTATTTTTTTTAAATTAGTAATAGATGTTTTATTATTATTTTGTTTCAGACAGATCTCCATCGCTTCCCCCCTCATCATCACCTTTTCCTTCTACCCTCTTTAAACTTCAGCTGCCAAAATTTCTTTCTCAAGCTTCAAGGCTTCCTTTAGCTCCAATGTTAATTACTTGAAACGAAGGTAAATATTTACTTAATTTATTTTGTAAATCAAAAGTAATTTATAAATACTATATAAATTATTGATAGTATTGATTAAGAGTCACATTGAATGTTTTTGGGGCGCTATAGGTCATTACCAATAGGTTGTTTTTTTGTATTTATTTATTCAATATTTTGATTACTTAATATTATAAAATTTCTGAAATATACAAACATGGGAAATCTCTTTAAATTATAATAATATTTTTATTTAATTGNTTGTGGTTTTTTATCCCACGTAAATTTTAAACAATTAATGAGAGGGAATAGAATAAAAAATCTAACTGTCCCAGCCAGGAATCGAACCTGGATCTCCTGCTATCCGGGGCGGTGCACTTGCCAATTGTGCTACCAGGACGCGCAATTGTGTTACTGGGACAGTTGATTTTTTATTCTATTCCCTCTCATTAATTGTTTAGATACCTGGCGCGTCCTGGTAGCACAATTGGCAAGTGTACCGGCCCGGATAGCAGGAGATCCAGGTTCGATTCCTGGCTGGGACAGTTGGATTTTTTATTCTATTTATTATAATTAATAATAAATAATTAATGAACTAATTAGCAACAAGACTTCCTTTAGCAACAATCGTTATCTGGCCACAAATTGAAAAAATATTATCCAATTTTTGGTACTATACCTGATACCTATACCTGATACTTATACCTGGTATAAGTACCAGGTATCAGGTATAAGTACCAGGTATAAGTACCAGGTATCAGGTATAAGTACCAGGTATAAGTACCAGGTATCAGGTATAAGTACCAGGTATCAGGTACCAGTACCAGGTACCAGGTGGATCTTTACTCACTTGCAACACAGTATTGAGAGGCCTGGGTCCCCCTACTCTGCACCAGCTGAATAGGTTTTCTTGGGGTTGACCCATCTAATATCTGTGCGAGGCATTTTACCCACATTTTCTTAGTCCAGAAAACAAATTCCTTTTGTTTCCATCCATAAAGCTTTACAATGTCCCTAAACATTCAATCTTTAAAAGAAAAAATTAAAAACCCTTAGCCATTGCATTAAATAACGTCCCTTATTACATGTATTCCTCTCCACGATAATTTTATTGCCTAACTTGTCTGTTACCTAATTCCTCTATAATATAGCCAAGACTTAAAAGAAAATGGCCAGGTGATTGTCTGGGTAACTAAAACACCAAGTATTAAAGAAAGGTGCTTCAGTATACAAATAACACTGCACAACAAAAAAATATTTTCTGAATGTTTCCTACACTAAATTAGTCTATTTCTACTAAATTTGGGGTGATAAAAACGAAAATAACATTGAAAAATTTTTATTAGCTCTGGTTTTTGAGATATACAGCACTTAATCTTAAAGAGTAGTTATACTATACGTGAAAAGTGAAAGTACAAAAAACAATATTGTTATGTTTCTTTTAGAATATTTTAAGTACAAAATTGATAAAAAAAACACATTATTCTTAGTGTTTTGACAAATAAAAGAGGTTTGTACCATCAAATTTCAATTAAGTCAATCCGATGTATTGTAAGATCGCTGTCGTTTAGCTTGTCTTTTATAAAACACTTCTGGAGCATCCTGTACTGAGCTGTCTGTACTGAGATATTTTCACATCATGTTTTAGAAGATTCCACTGTTGTAGTCTTGACCCTAACAGCTCAGCCTTTTCCTTAGACAAGCCAAGATCTCTTATAAGGTCACTCAACTCTGCTTGACTAATTCTGTGCGGATCACTAGACCTATCGCTTACATCAAAATCAGGGTCATAGGATGTAGAAGGATGGGTTGCTTCTTGTAAACAGACTTCATCACTTTCCTCTAAAATTTCATAGTTTTGGGGTGGAGAAGGGACTGGCAAATTGTCTGAGTGTGGTACAGGCCGAAGAGCAGATGGGAGATTAGGGTATTTCACCGTTCCTCTTTTCTTCATAGATAAACCTTGCTTAATGGGAGGAGTTAAGCAGAAATAACAGTCGTCTGTATGATTGGTAGGCTCACGCCAAACCATAGGTACTGCAAAAGCCATTGCCCGCTTGTTATTTTTCAGCCACTCTCGCAATGTGACGGAACAAGAATTACAACATATATGAGGAGCCCATGATTTATCTTGGTCCCCAACTTTTACACTAAAATAATGTTCATAGGCAGTCTTAATGATAGGTGACATTTTACGTTTCTGAGCCTTAAATGTTATTTCACCACATATATAGCAAAAGCTATCGACAGAATTCACACACTTTCGAGGCATTTCAGATCAGCACTTAAATTAATTTAAAAATCAACTTCACACGATAATTTCAATAGCAACCAGGTGCGTACTATTGACAAACTCGCAAAGGTTATGTTTACTACTTATGAACAGCTGATGAGAGGGGTGTTATGTAAACAAACATGTGTACCAACTGTTGGTGATGAAATATCTCATTTGTTGAAAACTCAATATATATATAATAGAATGATACTATGTCTTGAAACCAAGAGCTAATATATAATTTTTATGGTCATTTTGGGTTTTAACACGTGGAAATACATTAAAATCAGCTAATTTCAACCCCGAAACAAAAACTTTGTTGTTCAGTGTAATTGTTCCCGAAGTGATTTATATTGTTAGTGAGTCAATTATGTACTCAAAATAAAAAAAAGTTTAATTTAACAGAATGTAATATTAAAGAGGAAAAATTAAAAGTTGCAGAGGTGAGACTGAAATGTAATGATTGATTAAAATTAATTATTATTATAAATAAATATATACTCTTTAACTGAAAGTTAATTTAAACTCAAAATAACTCGATAAGTAGCTTTGAAGTTAAAATATCATGTTGGTTTAATTCCAAATCATCAATGTTTAATTAAAAGAAGGGATTTACTTGAAATTTAAAATTTAATAAGAGTCATTTTTGTCTTAATACATGTGTAACTTGTCTTTATACATTGCTTCCTCACACATAATATTGAGTTTTAATATCCATTTTCCTCACATTTTATTCTTTTCATTTTGACTTATTTTCATTAACTATAATTTCATAAACAATGCTTTTACATACCTGAAATTAATATAAGGATAGTAAGTTTAGTCCACTTATTAAATTTCAAATAAATTATTAACTTAAATTAAGATTTTATTAGAATAATAAAATACTTTAATTTCTATTTTTAATATCCTTTTATTTCTCACTTTATTTTTCCTTTATCTTTATCTCCCCAAATTTCTATCTCTTTCTTCCCCCATCACACACAAACACATGCGCGCCCACTGAGGCGCACGCACACACACACACAACCACACTATCAATCAGCTTTCCTTGGAGCAGATTTTTGTTTAACATTATCTCAAATGGGCGGGCAGGTTCAGCTCTGGGGACCTCTCCTCAGAGCTGGACGAGCCAGGAGATGAAGGACCTCCACCTCAGGTACCACCTCGAGAGCCTCAACAGCCACCAGGAGGCCCACCACCCTCTAGCGGACAGCCTGGAGTACCAACAGAGCCAAGGGTACAGCAATCAACCTCTCAGCCACCGCCCAGCTCACTCTCTTTCTCCAGAGGAGGGCCCAAAACAACCTCTGCTCCTTCCAGCCCAGCTAAGACCAGAGAGAGCCTTCTCCAGAGGGTGCAGTCTCTTACTGGAGCAGCCAAAGAGCAGGGAGCCAGTCTGATTGGTATGTCAAGATTTACAAATAAAGTAAAATCTATAGAAGATTCATGACACTTATAGGTAACATAATTATTTTAAAACAAATAAATCTATTTAAAAAGTTAAAAATGGTTTACTAATCCCAGCATTGTTCAAACCTTCTAGCTTTACTTCAAAAGTTTATTTGAACATTTAAATAGTCTTATAATATGGTTGAACATTATTGAAATGTATCTTAGGATTCAATGAAAAACAAAAAAAAAATACTAATGATCCAATAATTACTAATTTAGTCATTTTTACAACTTATGGCAAGTAGGAATCATGACTAAATATTCTAAAGTAAATTAAACTATTCAGTTATTAATGATCACTAAACAATTCATTAAATATGATGCCTTACGTATTATTTAAAAGTTTTAAACTTATTAATTTCTAAATCACGATGAAGAAAAGCCTCATACTATGAGTTATAAGTATAAATATTTTATTACTTTTTCATACTGTGCAAGATGTTTTGGAATTGTTAAGAGTTAATCTAATTAATTACATTTAGTATGATTTTTTAAGCTTAACATTTTGACTAGTAGCAGAAATGAACAAATAACTGTCATCGTTTTGTGAGGTGACCACCTATTTGTAAAAATTTACAGGGTCATTTTCTCATTTTAATTTCATTTATAACTATCTTACTTAGATAATATATGTCTTTCTCGTAATTTTTGCCATTGCCTGTAAATGTTGAGCCCAAAAAGTCAGAAGATTTAGATAATTATCATCTGTTGGTGATTCTGAAATGTTCATGAAATGAATATCTAATAAAACATTTTTTAAATTTATTTAGACAAAATATGTGGTGATATAAAATTTATTCTTTCATAATCCTTAAAGGATGTCACCATTTAATTCATGTGAACCTAAAGTTCAAAATTTTCATTTAAAGATCAGAGAGCCAAGCTTTAGTAAGATACCTGTAAACTAATAAAACTGATCATGATGTAAACTGTGATCGACAGGAAAAGTAAATCAAATCTATGTACATAAGCCAGATAAGAGTGAAAATAATAGAAGAATGCAGAATATAACTGAGACTGAAGAGTGCAATGTTCCTTTTTTCTGCTTCCACGCTTGTTATAACTTGACTTAGTTAGTTAATAATATATATAACTTACTTCGTACAGAAAACTATGTCAGAATTTCTGAGTAATGGTATTTTCACATGCAACAAAAAATTCATGAGTTGGTGAATTCATGCAATGCGAATTTGTGCAAATTCGAATGACTTTCTATGCCTTGTAGTACACTCCAGGTTTTTGTATTACAGACTTGACCCTTTTATTTGAAAATGTTTTAAGATTAATTTAGTGATTTAATTTAAATAAATAAATTTAGGGAAGTTATTTTCTAATTACAAAATTTTTAAGAAAAAACCTCAGTACTTTTTGAACTCAATAAGAATCATAGTCTAATATTATTTACAGGAGCAGCAGTCTCAGGGGCAGCAAGACCGGCCTACAACAAAGACCGATGTTTTACTTTACTTGTTATTGATGACCAAAATACTGATTGGTAAGTAAATTAAAGTTCAATTATAAAACTCAGGTCTCTTTCATCTCCTAACTTTTACAATATTCGTTCCAAATAGGTTGAACTTCTAATTCTTATTTATCTATTATTATTACTATGATTTTTTTTTATAATATTCTTTCTATAGATATTTCAGAAATTTTATTTTAAACATAGTTAATGGGGAATGTGCTCAAGAAGAAATCATCCTAAAAAGCTATCACTTATGGGCCTCAATTGCGGCAATTACGTGCCTTAAGAGACTCTGAAATTAATTGTCAAAAATAAATAATAAAATAACACTTCAGCTAGATATTAAATCCAGGAGAAAATGGGGCACTTGAATAAAAGTCTGAAATGTGTTGATTTTTCAACACATGCTTTTCAACAAGTGCTGACAGTTTAAAGCCAATGTTTTTCTGATTCATAACATTGTATGAGACAGGTCAATCTCTCAACATTCCATATACACTCCTGGATGAAGACACAACCAAGTATAGCAAGTATAGTATACAAGCAAGTATAGAACATTAGCTTTGCAGCATGAATGCAGCTCTTATGTATGACTCATATGTACAGAGAAAGTTAGACACGGCTTCTCACGTGTTAATCAGACTTGGTTCTACCTGCCACAGGGATAGAAGCATGTGTAGCTGCTGTGCTTTATGCACAACCTCTTCACCTGAAGAAGAGCTAAGCAGAGTGGAGCCGTTATTCACAAGGATCTTAATAACTCTACTTTTTTCTCGAGGATCTAATTGACAAGCCTATTTGTATATATAAAATGAGAAGCACTCCCTTATCTTGTTTGGCTCTTCTCCAGCCATCTTCTCAACCACAGTCATCGAGCTTCACACACCTTCATGAGAATCAGGATGAAGCACCTATCAGCAACTCAAACTTTAGCATATTACAGGACACGTTATTCTTTGACAACTCCATTGATTGAGAATAGGGTAGTATTGCATTTTTGCTGCACATACTATCATATTACATACCTTCATGTTGCATAATTTCTTGCAAGTAATCTATATCATTCTCCCTTTAATTACCGATGATAACAGTGAAATTGTTATGCACCAAATTGATTGATCATAGCTAAGAGTCCCTACATGAAACACATAAACTAATAGGCTCAAATGGAAAGTTTTTTTACCGTTGATATTATTATTAGATGTTTTTTTTGTTGAGGTTCGGTCCGGTAGGTTTCCCTCAGACTCATCTAAGCTAAGCACATGCCCTTTACAGTGAGACATTACAAATTAAACAAATCTCCATCCTACTGTAAGTTGTATTTTTGTTATTTACCTCTAGTTAATAAATGAGATTATGCAATATCTTTGCAAATCTTCCTCCTATACATTATTCTTACCCTACCATAGAGCATCTTTAAAGAGCATGACTCACTTTATGGAAGATCCAGGAGATACAATATTAGTCTCTTTTATATGTTTCATCTTACATCATTTGAAAATACTTTTATATTTAATTTTTTTTTAATCATCTTATTTTATTTTATTTTTTGGAAA
>KZ808106.1:185356-212072 GCA_000696205.2 Oncopeltus fasciatus | reverse complement strand
GTTCACGTAGGCTTCGTCGGTCATCAGATGTATTTACCATTTCATCTTCCGGGTTGGACCGAGTCAAATTGTTCTTATTTGCCGAGCTTTCGCACATCATGTGATGGCTTCTTCAGATTAGATACCTGAAGAAGCCATCACATGATGTGCGAAAGCTCGGCAAATAAGAACAATTTGACTCGGTCCAACCCGGAAGATGAAATGGTAAATACATATGCATGAAAGTTTAAAATATAAACTAAATACAATGAATTATGTAAATTCTAAATTACTATAATTGTAAATTCCATGTAATATCAATTTACTTATAAATGTAAATTTCTTTAAACCGCAAAAGCATTTGTCCATAATAATCAGACTTAAAAAAAATTATGTTATGTTATGAATTTTGTCAATTATTCTTCTGAAAATCCTCTAGTTCATTACTCAATCTAGACAGTTCTTATTCTAATTATATCTAATCTTAATGAAATTTAATTAATTAGTAACAGAATGTTTTTACATACAATATTTTTTTATCATTAAATCTTTCTTCTTTGAAGACCTTGTTGTATTATTTAAATTTTTATTGAGTGTCAATGTAATTATTGAATGTTTATTTTGGTTAATATAACCAATAAAAAATAGCTGAACGGCATTAAATTAAATGGTGAAACGAAATAGTCTAATTAAATCTGTTTATTTGATTCCAGGTCAAAGTACTTTCGTGTCAGACGGATTCATGGAGACTATGATATTAGAGTGGAGCAAGCAGAATTTAAAGAGTTATCCCTAATTGCTAATTCTGACCAAGGAACTCTCATTAATATGACAGTTACTAGAAATGGAACCCGAGTTGCAAGGTGATAATAATAAATAATTTTATGATTCTGATTACTTTATCATGAAAAGTATTATGCATGTAGTTTCATTATCATATGGTTTAAAAGTTTTAAACTTTTATTATTTATTTATAAAATGTTTCATAGGTAAATGTATCCTCCTAGAAAACAAAAATTCCCAAAGGTGAAGGGTACTTGCCCAGGTATTCATGACTGGATCAAACCATTTTTAAATTGACAAATGATATTTGTACTTGATCAATTTTGTAATCTGGAGCCTGATGAAAACAAAATTAGAACTAAATTATGGTAAATTTGGATTGCGCCTATCCCGTCAAGATACCTAAATTTAAATGAGTTTCATTAATGACCAAAATGGGTTTAATCAATGACTAAAATTTTCTAATAGTATAACTTCAAGACAGTTATTCTTATTTAGCTCGGGATAAATTTCTGTCTAAAAAAGTGTTAAAATCTACATTTTTGTCTGTAAATCTAGATTTTGTTGCATTTCAAACATTTTACCTTAAAATGTCTTAAACATTTTCATCATTTTAATAGATTTCTTAGAGTTTCTATAACTTTTATGTTGAATAATTCTATTAAAACTTTATGCAGCATATTAATAAATAAACAAATGTGAAATAGTCTGCTGCACTTTTTATTAGTTAGAAAGAAATATCAGCTAAATTGCTTATTTAATACAGCAAACTGCAATTTTCAAATAACTGTAATTGTGCTTTCCGGACAATATTATCAATTTTGAAATTAATGAAATAAACTTTTAAATAGTTCTGATGACAAAAACTTCATTGGATCATTCTTCTTGAGGTAAGTCATAATTAGGGTTCTTAACAGAATTATATTGTTGTGAAAAGAAAGGTAAATAAGAAAGTGGAAAGTTTATTAGAAATTATATACACTGCCGGACAAAATTAAAGGATCACTTACAAATATTTATATTATTATTACATAAGAGATAAAAATAGAAATTCCATTGCCCCAGACTGGACTTTGTGTTGTATCTTATCCAGTTAATCCTGTACCTGTTTTATATTCCCACCCGTTTATGGAGAAAAGGGTCAGTTAATCCACTTCTTTTCTTTCTTCCTATCAGTAAATGGTTAGTTGTTAGCAAAGATTCATCTTATTGAAGATTTTCTAACATTTAAGAGACTTTAGTTTTTACTTGTGAGTTTAGTAAGAACATTGTGATGGCCAACTGAAGAGCATTGACCGAAGAGGAATCAATTCGTGCTGTTGCTTTGAGTGAAGAAGGGTTTTCTCAAAGGCATATTGCGCAACGGCTCCAGGGGTCACAATCCGTAGTGTCCAGGGTGCTTAATAGGCACCGTCGAACTGGAGGGCATACAAGAAGAGTCAGACAAGGCCGTCCGAGGTCAACTTCCCACTGTGACGAGAGATTTTTGCAACTGCATGCTCTTCGGGATCGCCGATAAACTGGTAACAGTCTGGGTGGTCTCCTCCAGAGGTTCAGGAATGTGCAAATTTCAGAGCAAACCGTGAGAAGACGACAACGATTATGGATTGACCTCCCATCCTTCAGCTATTGGACCTCTTCTCTTCAGGGAACACCGGGTTGAGCACTTGAGGTTTGCTCGGGAGCACCTAAACTGGACTCAGGAAGATTGGAGCCTCGTATTATTCAGCGATGAGTCAAGATTCTGTCTCCGATCTCCAGATGGAGGGGAAAAGGTATGGGGAAGGCAGGGAGAGAGGTATGCTCCATGCACTTTTTCTCCAAGGGTTGCGTTTGGTGGTGGGTCAGTGATGGTGTGGGGGGGCATAAATTTAAACTCCCGTACAGAGTTGGTTCTTGTGAACCGTGGCTCTATAACTGCTGACAGGTACATTAGGGAGGTACTTGAGCCACATGTAATACTTTTTGCCAGAAATATCACAGGTAACTTTATTTTTATGCACGATAATGCCCGACCTCATGTTGCTCGATCAGTGCAAAATTTCCTCAGACAAGAAGAAATTGACGTTATGGTTTGGCCACCCAGAAGTCCAGATATGAACCCAATAGAGCATGTATGGGACATGCTTGGAAGACGTGTCCGCGCCCGAGACCCACAAAATTTGGCAGATTTAGGGGAAATGTTAGTGGAAGAGTGGAACAACATCCCAGAACAACATGTAAGAGCCCTGGTAGCTGGAATGGGCAGGAGAATGGAAGCAATTATCAGAGCTAGAGGTGGGAATACCAATTATTGATCGTTTTCCTCGAATTCTTCCTTTTTATTCAGTTTTGTTATTTCATTTCATTTCAAAGATTTACTTTTTCATTTTGAGACTGTAGGACATTTTCATTTTTTGATTTGTTTTCCTATTAAAAATTTCTAGAAAATAATTTTTTATTTTTTATTACCCTTATAATAAGAAAAAAGAATATTTTCAAAAATACCCTATACAGTTCAGTAATTTCAAAATATTGAAGTGATCCTTTAATTTTGTCCGGCAGTGTATATTATGTTCTGTTAAATGTGTTTTGTTTGTTTTGCCAAATATTATTACAATTAGGGTTCTTGATATTTTTTTATTTATTTTTCACTATCCTTGGTTTTTCAAATTCACTTTTCTCTGCTTGTAGTTCTGATTTAATGACATGAATTACTGGTCATTACATTTTTTTGGTATTTACAATTTGTTATTTAGAAATAACAAATATTTTCATACTGAATATTCAATTTTGAGCCTTTAATTAATTTTAAATTGTTTACTCACATGAGTGTGTCCAAAAAATTACGGAAGTGGATTATGTGAAATTTCAGTTAAGGTGGTTAAGGTTAAACAACTTAGAAAAGTTGATATATGTACTCTGCAAAAAATGTATTTTTATTGTTGTAATTAAGTCAGAATCAGCTATACTGTCAACAGTGATCTCTTTGTTATTTAAGAGGACTTAAGTCCCAGAATAAAGTTTATTTTTCTTTCTTTCTTTAAGTTAACTGGGCCCACCTCTATGGTTTATTTTCTCTCAAATTTTCTTGTTAATAATTTACAAGTACATTTCTGTTTATTTCATAACTCCCATGCAATACTAAGAGGAAAAAATAAGCTATCTAGAGATTTACATTTCCTCCCCACCCCCTCCATCACATCACTCCAATGCTTTGTGTGTGTGATGTGAGCACGTTAATTATAGACCTATTATTCTTAATTTGTGATGCATCTACTACAAATTTTTATTAATTTGGAATAAAATAAATTTTAACAACTTTTAGGACTTTCCGTCCAGACTTTGTACTTGTGCGTCAAAATCTAAGAGATGCGGGTGAAGACTACAAGCCGATTCTCTTGGGTCTGAAGTATGGTGGTGTTCCAGCAATAAATACGTTGTCAGCCATATATAATTTTCAGGTATGAAAAAATTAGATATATTTTAATTTATTTCTTCAATATATGATCCATCTTACTTCAGTTAATTTCAAGGAGTGCCTATTTATACAGTGTCCTCTTTGATAATACAAATTTTGTGAATATATAACCATACCGACACTAGAAAGTATTTAGCATATTACTGGTTTAACTTGTCATTGATTGAAAAAAAAAAGTCTTACTTTAATTCTTACATCTTAAGGTAAATCTTACAGCNTAGATAGATAGATATATAAAATGTTATAATTTATAGTTATATATAGCATCATTTATTTATCAGAATTTTTCAAAAACCGTAGAAAGTAAAGGATAAAGACAGATTGGACGGTAGAATGATGAGTCATATATATTTGTTATTTGTTTGGAAAATAATATTATGTCTGAATATTTTCAGAGGAGTGGGAACTGGGTTATTTGGAATATGAATTTTATATATAGGTCTGCCGAAATTCTTATCTTCTAGGGGAGATTGGGGAATATTTCACCAGTGCTTAAATCACAATTGAGTGCTTTGTGCTTGCTTGGGCGGATGAGAGATAGTATACTTGATTTCAGAGGGGATAACTAACTGCCTTGTGTTTATAAGAACATAGGCTATGGCGTAACTATAAACTCCTCAGTCCCCATAGCACATGATAGGTTTAAACGATCTAAGGCCCTGAAACCATCATTTCGACCAGAAAAATACCCTAGATCAGCGTTTTGCTATGTTGAGTTTTTTAAGCAATTCTGGAAGTGATTTTTGGGAAGCAATTGGGAAGTGATCATCTAAGTTCATCAGAGGTCTTTAGGGTAATTCTGAGATCAAGAATGATGAAAGATCATCTCTCATGAAAGCTTTAAACAGAGTTTAATCAACTGGACCACTAATGAGGAAGGGTGGCAATTTAGTGAACTCCCTGTAAGACATAACATTGATAGAACTAGGCTTTGGTCTTAAGAAAGTTTGTTTAGTGTGGATGAGGAATGCTGAAAGGGAATAAGGTTTTTGTATATTAATAAATCTAGGATCTCTCATTCTGTAATTAAAGAAATACCCAAGCTTTTAATGGGATTGAGGCTGACTTCACTTATCCGAGCTACACTGCTGATATATTGAACAGATCATTTTGCCTCCCACTTTTTTCTTCAACGGAGTTTTTTCCAAATCTAAAATTTGTAACTATATTTTTCTTTTTCTAGTATACAGTGAAGTTTTCCTCAGGTCCTTTGTTAGAAAATCCTTTAGACTCTTCTTCTTCATCAAGACTGCTCTTCTTATTTACGGACTCTCCAGCCTTTTCTTCCCCCTCATCATCTTGTATATTGTTAGCACCATTGTCTTAAATACTTTCTTCTTTATCCTCACCTAAAAGATGCTCTTCTTATAGACAATTTTGTCATCAACATAGATTTTCTCAAAAATGGTGACACACTTCATCCGTTTGGTAACCCATGCCCCAAAGGGTTAAGTAAATCAAGATTGCTTGTAGAATTGCGACCTCAAAAAGATTGCATTAGTATTCAATACTATTCTTGTATTATTCTTACTCTCAATGTAAGATAAAGCGTATGTCACTTTATTTATATGGCTTATTATACAACTTATATCACTCTGCTTGAAAAAAAAAAATTCTCATGTAGTATGGGGACAAGTAAAATATATACATTCATGTAGTGAAGCAGGTTTTTTTAAAAATCTTTATCATTTATTCTTTAATGATCATAAATCTTATAGCTTATAAGGATTCTAATTTTATTTTGTAGGATAAACCTTGGGTTTTTGGACATCTTATTAGCCTGCAAAAGAAAATGGGTAAAGAGAATTTTCCACTCATCGATCAAGCATTTTATCCAAATCACAAAGAAATGGTAAGTAAACAAATGATAACTTGTCATTTTCTAGTTTTTCCTAATTCTACCATCCTATGTCCTTTCTACATTCTTTCTTTTCCCATATATTTTTAATTTTATTGAAACTTATTTTTAATGTTTTTTTAAATATGTTACATATATATGTTCTTGTTATTTAGACAATGATTTTGATGTATGATTTTCATAAAGTATTTGGTATCTTAAATAGAAAATTTTATAAGTATTAATGTTGTTTCTTAATTTTTCAGTGTGTAGGAGCTCAGGTAATATATATTCAAAATAGCAAAAGTAGTCACTTAAATAGTTATTCAGTTCATTATAGCACATAAGCAAGCTATTTGTTAGTGTATTTAACTTCACACTGAAAGCAAACTTATAATAACCCTTAGGAAGCAATGCATGCACTTACAAGCATAGTAAAATTGAATTACTGACTAATCTGTTAAGCAAGATAAAATTAGTCATTCATTCTTGAATTTAATATCATTATTAAATGATAAATAAAAAATGATTTTGATGATTTAAAATTCATTAATATGTTATGAAACGATACAATTAATAGGTTATATAAATGTGAACCAATAGAATTTTGTATTCTAAAATTAAGGGGAGTTCATTAATTGTTGCAATTCAATAATTTTTGTATGTATCTAAGAAAAATGGAGGAAACACGGACACTTATGAACACTTTCTACAAATGTCCAAGATTTTCTTTTGTATTGTTTTTATTTTGTTGTTTATCTTGAGTGAGGGGATACCAAGTCAGAAGAGAAATATGATATCCATGCACTTCAAAAGAAGTAAAGTGCCTAAATCCTGGATTGCAGACCTCAGACTGTAATTTTGCCAAGCGGGAGCTAGTTCTCCCTCTAGAGAAATACCTTCACCAGAAATTATGTGTTATGTGTATCTTCACAAATACAGAAGAATACTTGGAAGGATTGATAGAAGGAAGCCAACTGGGCAATCCTGAAACTGTAATTTGCTAAATATAGTATTTGTTGTGGTATTTAATCCCACATTAAGATTTTTTGTTTTATTCCCTTGCATTTATTGTATAAAATTAATGTGGGATTAAATACCACAACAAATACAATATTTAAGAAAAATAAATAAAAGCAAAAAAATTAGAGTCTAATAAAAAGCTGACAATGTTAACTCCTTTAAGCATAAGACGGTATATTCGTCTTTCTAGGGGGTTAAGTCTTCCAGTAGAGTGCGGGGAATATAATGAATCATCTGGCTAGCCTCGGTGGTGTAATTGGTTGCATGTCAACCCGGTAAGCAAGAGATCCGGCATCGAGTCCTGGCTGAGGTAGTAAGATTTTTTTTATTCTCTTCCCTTGCATTTATTGTAAGTAATTAGCATATTTTGGGGGTCATAGTAGCTTTCCATGGGTTGAAAACACAGGCAACGATGGCAATAAAACAAAGAGATTCTCTTTCTCCTTCCAATCCAGGCCGTGGTATCTGCAACCTAACTTGGGGGTGGTAAGCTTGGTGGTGGGCAGCCTGTGGATCTGCATCCGCAGGTAGATGAGGCACCTTCGTAGATTTTCATATGCTGACTACGATGCGAATCCATGCTCATCAGATAGAACAGGTGCTAATCATTCCATTCCTGATGTAGTGCCTTGACGACCTGTGGCCCTTGTTGATCCATGTCGATGCCGCCGAACTTCTTTCTGAAATCCGTATAAATTCCTCTGGATGATCCCAAATCCTCAGCTATACAATGAGGAAGATTGTAGCTCTTGGACAGTCTGAAGATTTCCTTGTAACTGGTCTGGATGATCAATTAAGGTTGCACAGGTAGACCAGTTGGTTGAATAGATTCCTGTTCTTTTATGCTCTTCCAAACCCGCTGGTCTGTAATCTCCTTTATATGGAACCTATCTCCTTATATGGAATCTCCTTTGAAGTGGATTATCTTGGGTTTCCCCTTTGGTTGCTTCTGAAAATGGTATATGACCTCGTTAATCGTGGTTATTATTTCATAAGGAAGGCCAATGGCGTCCTCATCCATGTCTGCTACAAGTTAACGGTGGATTTTTTTGAGGCCGCCGATAAAGAAAGTAGCAACTCTCTCCCCGTAGAGATGAGCAGCCTGTCCAGTAGCTCTTCGTAAAGTCCAGGTGGTTGGGGAAATCTTCTCAAGTGGGATAATATCTGGTTTAAGTACAGTCTTGGTAGCACCAGTATCTAGAAGAAAGCGTAGAAAGTGCACATTTACCATTCCATCTACGTAGAGAATTTAATGAGCTTCCTAGTTACGCAACAGTAGCAATCCGTTCACAGAACTGGTTGACTGTAGCCCCTCCTTATCAACCCCCTTTAATTTTACTGTTGCTCTTTCTATGCTGCGGCCTTGCATTCCTCTTAAGATGCTCTGACAAACAGCGTGTTTTCACAGAAGTACCTTCTTCTTTCGGTTTTTCAGTGGGGCGAGTGCCTTTTCACTATTTCTAGTACTTTACAGCCTCAAATTCCATCACTAGGGTCAGTGCGTCAAAAAGTGTCTTTGCCCGGGAAAGTTTAACTAAGCTGCAACTTGTGCGTCTCCTTGCAGGGTCAAGCACAACACAGAAACCTTTGTTCCTAGTGACCATTGCCGCTATCTCGAAGAGTGTCTTGAAGTCCTCTTAGGATTTCTCCCACCAATGATCGGGATCAAATTGTGCGCTGAACTCGTCAGAACAACAGCAGGCTAACAGATGCCTTCTTCTCTGGATACTAACCGGTGGGTAATCGTCACACTCTCGCGTGGGTCATCAAGTCATCAAGTTGACTCTCTAGTGTCTCCACTCTTAACTTAAGACTACTTAACTAGTTTACTCTTTAATTCATTTTGAATGGAATCTTCTTTTTTCTGAAAACTGTGCTCTATAGTAACTCACCCATCTTCGAAACTTTAGAATCTAAAGCATTAGTGTCTGGTATTTAGTTTTCCAAAAGTTCTAACAATTTATCCTCTATTGTAATAGGATTCTCTAAGACCTTATTTTTTAAAACACCAATCTTAATTTCTTGGGCCGTAGAGTTTCCAACAAATTTGTTTTCTAACACAGTACACTGTAACTTATTTTCTAAAGCAGAAAAATGTTCTAATAATGTTCTGATAATTGATTTCTTAAAGTACAGAATGTTTTTTCTAAAGTAACTGATAATTTAGATAATTCTGTTTCGAAAAAAAAAACGGTTCAGGATCCATGCCCTCATCTATTAGAGCTTTAGACATTTTACTGTACAAAACCGTAGCCTACAAAAGTCACAAAATAACAACCCCACACCTGACATAAAATTGTTATTGGCAACGGGTCAATAATAATTTAGAACAATAATAAATTATGTTAATTTATTATAACAAATATATATACCTTCTAATAATAATCCAACCTACTGCCCTTACTAACTAACTAATAAATAAATTAAGAGATAAAAAATATAAATTACTTACAGCTAATTTAAAAAAAAAAATCTACAATTAAATAAGCACATTTAATTTAATTAAAACATGAATGTACAAATGTAAGACAGCAGATCTCAAGACTTCAGTACAGAGAGATAAACAGAATGGATTTAAATTAATTAAATGTGCTTATTTGCAAAAAGGGCTCAAAACAACTTGCTAATTACTTTCACTGATATTAAAATTAGGAAATTAATCTATATATTTATTTCGTAAAGAAATAAAATATTTGTATGTAGGTAGTTATTAAAAATACATTCAATCGTGCCAAATTTGATTCATTTATTTATTTATTCATTCATTCATACTGATTTTATAGTTATATTTCATATTCAATTTTATAATTTATCTGAGAACCTTATTTTTAAACATGTCATTGTTAATTTTTCTTCTTTGAGGGTTATTAAAGACTGATGTGGGAACGGCAGTAGTATTCTTATATGATATCTCATACTGCGCTTTTCTTATGATTGCTCTATTGCTTTTCTCATAGAGCGCGCTCTAGATTAATTTGAAGCATAACTACAATGGGCCAGAGTATTTCATATGTCAACCTTTAAATGCATGTTAAGTAGAAAATAAGAATTTCTTTCCTGAATGTGAATGAATATAGGGGATTTCTTTTATTTATATTGTGAAAATATATACCTCTCTGTACTGACTACTGGCTTTTGATAAAATTATAAACATAAATCTATATAAAATTATACTGTTAAATTGGAGATGTTCTTAACTAAGTTAGATTTTGCTATTAAGGTTATTTTCATAATAGCGCTTTTGAAAATATTTTTTTATATTTTCTCCAATCCTAGCTATTTGTTAACAAAAATAATTGTAATTAAAATATGTGTGTGTGTGTGTGTGTGTTTCTGTTGTCTTCAGTTTTCAATTGTTCATGACCATTTGATCCAAGTGAAAACACGTCCCCTCTCGCATTCATGAAGGCCTGAAAATGGCTTACAATGTAAGCTTAAACGTCGGCAGATAATAAGAAATAGACATTTCTTAAATTTGTATTTTTTTTTTAATCAACCTTGACTGTACCCCAAAAAAACAACTAATAATTTGACTTACGGTCAAAAACTATTCATTTGATCTTTAATTTTAGTTTGCATGGTTTTTATTAATTGATTCTTATTCACTTTTTCTAAATCCGTGTTTTCAACCTTTCTTTTGCATTTTAAATTATTTTGGGGTCTTCTTCTACTTCTTACTTATTGTCATCTTTCATAACCTTAGAACTTTCTCTTCCTTTTAGAATATTGAAAAATTTTCTTTTCAGTTTCCTACCTAAATTGGAATCTTCATTTTTATCCTTAAAAATTATCCTTCCTTTTTCTTCAAAAAAATTGTCAATAAACTTAAAAAATTTTGATGAGATTTATAATGTTCTTCTTTGATATTATTTCGATTTTCTATAATATATTTTCTGCTCTGGTCATTTTTTTTTTGTTATATCCACAAGAAAATCATTTTGTTTTAGTTTATATATATTAAATTAACCCTCCTTGTTAAATTTTTACACACTCTCAGAACTGCATGTGTCAAGAACCTCAGATTGCGTAACTCATTCGCATACCTCTTTGACAGTAATCGATTACGTTGTAGTCTTGGAGACTGGAGAAGATGTGGAATCTTCTTGAACTCTTTCATTCCGTTATTTCTGTTTCTTTTCCGCATACAAAGACTACTTGCGAAATCCATTCTGTTTATCTCTCTGTACTGAAGTCTTGAGATCTGCTGTCTTATATTTGTACATTCATGTTTTCACATGATCATTTTTGATCAGTAATACAAAAAGTATTTTTACTTTCTCTCAATGGACTTTTCATTTGATTTAAGTTTATTAAAAATTCAATATAGATACTACATTCCTCAATGATTTCCTTCAAAAAGTCATTCATTATTATTGTACAAATTTTTTAAATCTAATTGATCGGCATTCAAAAAATTCTTTAATTTGAAGAGAACATTGGTTATTTTCGGCCAATGAACAACTCCTTCTCATCAATTTTTTTTATAGGTTATAGAAAGAGTTGTGTTCTATAAATTGAGAAGTGTTAAGAACTTAGTGTGTTTGACAAGTGTGTGAAGTTTGACAGAGATTGTTAGTAGAGTTGAGAAGTTGAGCCCAGTTATATCTGGTCATTTTTATCCCGTCCCCCACAAGGCAGTGCAGGGAGGGGGGGGGGAGACAACTGTCAACCACAGCCTACTCTATCATCAGTGGCTGAACAACTTACTTCCAACTCCTCTGGAAATATTAAGACACAACATTATTTCTCAAACCTGGACAACCACCACATAACTCATAATCCTATTGTCCAAATAGCCTTCTTCCTATACTTTCTAAGGTCATAAAAAAAAAAAAAAAAAAATTGTCAAAATAAATGATGCCAGAGTACTGTCTAGCTGTGTTTGCTAATTCTTAGGCATTCCTGGTCTTATGTTTAAACTCAAAACCATACTTCCTAGTAACCTTTACGTAAACCTTAAGTCCTACTTATCAAACTGGTTCTTTAGAGTGCAGCAAGGATTATATTACTCCGATTATTACCAATTGGAAGCGGGAGTTCTGCAAGTTAGTGTGGTAGGGCCCATGCTATTCATTCTAGACACTACTAACATCTCTACCCTCCCTGATAATCTCCTAAGTTTATTTGACGATGAAAAGGCCATCCTGTCTTCTCATCCCAATTCCAAAACTGCTCTAAAATACTTTAAAGTAGATTTTCTTGTATTCAGCAATAGTGTGATAAATGAAGAATCAAAAGGAATGCTATGTGATTTCCACTTACATTAAAAAAAAAAAAAAACTTTCCTGGCAACGTAAAATTTAACAGCATTCCTATACCACTCTCATATTCCGTTTGATACCAGTAAATGAATGACACTTGCTAGATTCATAATTTAATAGCTTATACTTCAATTTGTGCTCAGTTGAAGTAAAATTATTATAATAATCGAGATCTTTGTAATATAATATACAATTATTATTTTTCAAAGAAAAACAATTAGAGCCCACAAAGTGTCGTGGTGAACATCTCTGGCTAGTGATCAGAAAATTTGGGTTTGAGTCTGTCTGCGGCCTAAACTTTTATTAAAAATTATTGTACCTACAAAGTGTGTGATTTAATATGTTATACAGTTTATTAGTTTCATTTAGTATTATAAATTTAGGAAACACCTTACTTTTTAGCAACCTAAAAAAGTACATATTGAATTTAGTTCAATCTTATAAAATAATAAACCAATGAAGATGTTTACCAATGTTTTCTATTGTTTTAATGAAGAAATTTTCAATAAAGCACATCAATTGTTAATAGTAGTTCACCATTTTCTCACTTTTGAAATGTACACTTTGGAAGCTGCATTGTTTTAAAATTTTAGTAAATTATCTAAACATCAAAGAAATTATATTTTTTATTTATTTAGATGTCCATCAGCAAGCTACCTGCAGTAGTCAAAATTGGCCATGCACACTCTGGTCTTGGAAAAGTTAAGGTTGAGAACAATTCAGATTTCCAGGATGTTGCCTCTGTAGTAGCAGTTGCAAACACATATTGTACCACAGAGCCCTACATTGACTCTAAGTATGACATCCACATACAAAAGATAGGGAATAACTACAAAGCATTTATGTAAGCTACTTTTATATATATTTTTCTTATTTTTGTTGAAGTATGTAAATAGTAGATTCACTTTTACTTTATCTATAGATACTCAGGTTGATTTAAGATGGTGCATTTTTTCACTCTAACCTGTTACCCTACCTCTTAAGTATCACAGTAACACAGACTATTGCTCAAAAAAATGCGAGTGGAAATCCCATTGAGAAAAAAAAATGTGGATAGAGAATAAGTCACGTAGATTAAAAATATCTTTTTTGTTTTATTGGTGGCCATCTTGAACTGTTTGGGCAGCAACTACAGTTATTGGTACCAATTTTCATTTTATCTCATTTCCCCCTGAATATTAACGTTTTGATCCACATGTATGAACAATTTAAAATCTCTTACTAAAGAACCTCACAATAATAATTTAAATATATAATTACTGGTGTCTAGATAGTTTAAACCACTAAAAAAAAAAGTTTAAAATAAAAATGTAATAGGTCACTTTAGCGTGAAAGGGCAATAGCAGGTCTGTTCACCATGAAAGCAAGCAACAGAGGGTTAAAAATGGCATGAAAATGAATTGCTGCGCAATTAGTGAGGATGCTCTAACAATCAAAGTACTTGCTGATAAGCATAGAGAGCTCTATGGGATCTAAATGAATAATTGCTTTAACATACTATGATTTAATTATTGCAATAATAACATTTATACTACACATCTAAGCAAATTACTTCCCTTAACTGTCCAACAGTTCTTAAACCTTTAAGGTAGTATAACTGCATGATGACCTTACAAAACAGGTAATTACTATCAAAACTTGTATAAACTTTAAATAACTTTTGTTTTTAGGAGAAAATCAATGTCTGGAAACTGGAAAACAAATACAGGAACAGCAGTATTAGAGCAAATTCAAATATTGGAACGATATAGAAGTAAGATATTTTTAATAAACATTAAGAATAACTATTACAACCTACAGAATTAATTTCAGTGGAGATTATATCATCTTCAGTGGAGACCTATATTCTCAATATTTTGTTTTGTCCTCTATCCGATTTTTTAGTACATGGTTCATTTAAATACTAATCATAACTTTTTTTATTACTTTATTGTTTATTTATTTTTTAGATTATTCTTTCAAATAAGTTTGCCACTGTTTTATTATGGTTTTTGATAAGAGAACAACTGTTTATTAAATTCAAGTGATTTATATTTAAACATTTTAGGTTCACAACCTTCCCATCTGGCCAAAATCACAGAACAGTCACCTATGCATAATATGCGAGAATAATATAAAAATTCTTAAATATTAAGCCCAATTCAAAGAAATCTTTAGATATCTGTAAAAATTTTATTTTATTTATTTATTTTTTTTTTTTTGTTGGCCTAATAATTTTCAATGAAAAATAAACCCTAAAGTAAATATATAACTAATAAATAGCTTACTTCAGGATATAGAATGTATAATTTACTTCAAATATTCTTATATTTATAGCCAGTTAGTGAACCAATCAAACTTCGTCATTTTATTTGAGACTCAATTGTGAGACAACTAAGTCTCAAATAAAATGACCAAGTTGTTTTTCACATAAATGTATTTAAACAAACTTCAGTGCTTTAGATCATGAAATTAATTTTCTTTTAAAACAATTTACTAAGTCAAAACTATCCATTATTTATGTTAAAAATTTAATTTATAGATTTTTCAATGCTAGTTTTTGACTTAGTACATAGTTTTAGCTAAATTAATTTTCATAATAATATTTATTTATCAGTAGTTTCTTGTTATTGTTCTGTTGTACATCTAAGGATGATCTAAAGTTTAAAGCAATCAAGTTTGTATAAATACATTTTATTGGAAAAACCTATTTTTATTTAATAAATTAGCCTTTTATTTGACACATATACTCTATTTCTCTTCTGTTTCCAAGATAATTTTATTATTTTTATGGTTTTAATTTACACAGAAACTAATCAAGATATAAATATTGACCTCTGACTTTCTATTCATGCAACCTCATTTTTTATTTATTACCTGCAAAATATAAACTAAATAGCTATTTTAATTTATTTGTATGATGTTAAAATTTTAGCTTGGATTGACGCAGTCGCAGAATTATTTGGAGGATTGGACATGTGTGCTCTAGAAGTGATTGTCAGCCGAGAAGGACGAGAAGCCATCATTGAAGTAAATGACTGCGCTCTTAGTTTGATGGGAGATTCACAGGAAGAAGACCGAAGATTGATAGCTGATATGGTGTGCCAGAAAATGCAGGTGAGCTGGAAGTTAAAAAAGATTGCTTATGATGATGTACATAAATTACCAGATATTCATGGAAATACACTTAATTGGTTTTTTGGATCTACCTTGATCGACGCCAACAAAAAACATTTAATAAAATATTTAATCCTCAATGTGTATGTCATAGCCCCAGCCCCTGGTCGATTTGTTTACCTAATTTACTGTTAAATTTGAAATTTTTAACCCTCAATTTAGTTAACCCCCTTAGATTTCATGGATCCAATTGTGAATATTGTTAAAAGATTAATATTTCTAAAAATATTAATTTTCCTTATAAAAAAATTGGTAGGGTATCATTACTGTCTTTGTTATTGCTGCTAGAGAATCAGTGAGGTATGCAGTAGAGCTAAAAAAAAAGTAAAATATCTGCCAATATTTTAAATTTTTAACACCAGTATTTGTTGATTCAAAGTGATATTAAAAGAGTTAATAATTGAGCATTTAAAAAAATAAACATAACATTATATTTTGTACATGATAAGAGTTTTCTTATTAATTAATTATTAATTCGGATAAGTTATAATAAAATTGTTAATTGGGTGAACAACTTGAGAATTTGTTAACCTTTGTATATATTTTCTTTGTCAAAAATGAAAAGTTGTAAGCACTACTATTTCTCAAGAAATTGAGAAACCAATGAAATTTTCCTGCTCTTCTGAAATTAATTTTTATTTTTCAAAAACATTACTATATATTTAACAGTTATACAGATAATTGAAAATATTTTTTAAGAAGATAAAGTTTTCAATTATTTTAAAAATTAACCAATGGTAAAGTTAAGTTTAATAATAAGTGGATTTAATTGTTTATTTTAACAGAATGTACTTCGACCAGCCCCTGGAATGACTAAAGCTACTTCAAGAACATCGGTTTCTAGTACTTTTGATGATGAAGAACCTCTCTCTCGGGCTGATTTACCACAAGGACCAAGTCCACAGCCTAGAAGAGATTCACAAGGTATAATATCAAAAATCAACTAATACTCGTATTATTTATAAAAATAATATTTTGCATTAGTATCCATTAAAATCCTACAACTTTTTTTAACATCTAATGCAGTCACTTCTGATAATGAAATTTTGTCTGTCAGAATATTTGTATAAAATGTACCTTAAACTACAGGTTATTTATGTAGATTGTTGTTGAATAATCTTAATACTTAATAATATGAGTTAGAACTTATCGGGTAAGTTTTACTATCTGAAATTATATCTTTATATATATATTGGTGAAATTACTATGGAGTGATATTTTTCATTGATGTGGTGCATTTTCTCATTCTTCTCTTCCTTCTTAATAATGCACATGATTGTTTAACATTTAACATTGCAGCTTTTTGTCATTATTACTGTGTTATTGTGAAATTCCATTTAATTTGTTACAAAATACTATATGTGTTTCTATATTTGATCACTTTCATTACCATCAGTCAGTATTCGCTAATTCTTGACTTAAGTTTTAAACTCTTAAAGCACATTTTTCAAATCCCAAACATCTGGAATTTCATATTTAACAGAATGTTAAGGTATCTGTGTATCTTGTTTAAGGTGGAACTTAATTTTTTAACATTTTTATTACTTTGCAAAGCAGACAAACAATGAGAGAATCAGTAAAAATTAGTATTTAGTCATAGTTGCTGTCAATTGCAATATATAAGGCTGTTGCTATTGCTTGAAGTTCTTCTGTATATATTGTAATGTGCCATGGTAACTTATATTTTTTTATCGTATTACTAATTACTAAAGAAAATCCCACTTTCTTGTTAATCTTTGATCTGTCAGTATATATAATTGTATGTTTTGAATATTGGCTAGGGTCAGTGATTATTTCCCTTTTAGAATCTTTGCTTAGTTTTTCAGGCTTATATATTTAATTGTTGCATTTTCCTTTCCATGGCATTTTCTATTTTGTAAACATTTATTTCGGCATTTATTTCACTAGTTTCTCTAATGATTTGTTTTTGTTTAATGGCTAATGAAGCTGGAGTTCTTGGTTTATTTTCGTGGTGTGTTTCGATGGGTGTTTACTGGGTGAAAGATATGTTTATATGCTGGATTATTTGGTTTAGTTTTAATTTTGGCTATAAAAGTGTTGAGTTATCGTCTGAATACAAGCGAGGGTAGTGATGCTTTGGTGCAAAGACTGGTCATGAAGGATCTAGTGGCGAGTCTTATGCCATTGTGATGGATTGTGTCTAGTAGTTAAAGGAGACTAATTTTTGCTGAGGAATACACTATACTTCCGTAGTCTATTTCGGACTGAATAAGGCTCGTGTATATCATTATAGATTTGTGGTCAGATCCCAGGAGATTTTGGCCAGTACTCTCATTATTCTAAGTCACCCGAATGCCTCGTCTCGTAATATTCTAATGTGATTTGACTATGTTAGCTTGTTATCCAGAGTCAATTCCCAGCACTAGGGTCGAGAGTCTAACCTCCGATAAAGACGAAACATCGTCTAATGCTCGAAGGAGCAGACATTGTCTAGCTATTTAGGTTTCGGTTGCTAAAATGCAAGAGGGGGTCAGGTCATCAACATAGATAAATGCATTCACCCACCTGGGTATTATTTCCACAACTAAGTTGATGGCAATAGTGAATTAGTGCAGCTAAGGACACTACCTTGCATCACTTCATACTACTCTGCTGTCAGAGAGTGTGTTTCCAGTTCTTACTTTAATTATTCTTGTTTTGAGGAAATGTTTTAGGAAATTTACCATTTGCCCTCTAAGAGTGAAGGGTGTTTATAATCACATTTCTGCTTATTGTGTCCTATGCTTTTTCTATGTTGAAGAATATTCCTACAGCCTCATTTCACTGGATGAATGCGTCCAGTATCTCAGTTTTCATAGTGCATGTGTGTGTGTGTGTGTGTGGTGTGTAATAAATATAATAATGTGTGTATTTATCTATAATAAATATACTATGTATTCATTGTTATAATTGTGTATATTTTAGACTTATGAGTAATTTATAATATTTTTATTGAATACATAGATGTTAAGTTTGACTATCTTAACACTTCATTGAACTTTCAATGTTTTACTTATTAGTTTGTATACTTCACTTTTTCATACTTAAGTCAAATTTATTAAACTGCAAGCTTATTGAACAGTATAAATATAATTAATTTGCTTTATTTTTTCTTCCTTTTTTTTAGCATCACAGTCAAGTACAATCAGCTCTGTCAGTGCAGCAGGGAGACCTACCCTTGGTCGGCAGGGATCTCAAGTTGGACCATCTGGGGAAGATACTGAAGATACTATGAAAAACCTGAGAAAAACATTTGCAGGAATATTTGGTGACATGTAAAAAGAATTATTGAAATTAATGATACAGGGTGACCAGGAACTTGCATTAAAACATGCTTGATTTTATTTAGGCCTACTTAAGTTTGACATAAAGAAAATTTTTACTCTTCAATAATTCTTTAAAACAAATCAAACTCGAAATTCCAAAGCTGTCTGGAACACTCTCTGTCACCATTACTAGTAATTTAATTTACAAAATGCTGTAAAACATTAAGCATTTTTAGCAGTTTGTTATTTAATTATTTCAGCATACATTTTTGACTTGTTCCAAACTCTGAACTCACCTCAGAAGTATAGCCCACAAATATATGGAAGGATTATTAGATAATTCGATACTTTTCTTTTCTTCAAAACTTTAACAATATATATATATATATAAATTCAAAATTCCCTCAGGTAATTGATGAATTATTGGATAATGTGAATGTGTTTGGATTTTTAATAAGTGATTTGATTGAGTTAATTGATTTAACTTCATTAAATTGGAAAGAAGTAATGTTATTGATTTTGCTATAATGTTATAAAATTAATTAAGCAGAAAATATAAGAGAGGTCCTTTTGAAGATTAATTTGTTTAAGGGATATTATGTGATAAGTAAAATTTATAAATTATTATTTGGTTATATGCAAGTAATTGAAAATTAAATTTTCCCCATGTTTTTGGAGCCTTAAGTTTATTAAAGGAAATTAGAAAAAGAAAAAAAAAAAAAAAAAAAACTTTTCTGGTACTAAAGGCTTCAAAATAGAATCAATTTCAAAAATATAAAAATGAATTAAATCCTTTAGTTTTCAAGATTCTAGTACTAAATTGGTTACTAGATATATCATGGGAATGTACTAAACAAAATAATTAACTTGAAGTGATTTGGAAAATGGTATTACAAAAAATGTCAATTTTAAATTATCTTAAAAGTATGTTTAATTTTTAAAAAAATAAATATTACAACTAAATAATATTTAAAAAATTTTAACTTATAGTAGCATAAAAACACGAAAATTGTAAGACATAAAAAAAAAATTTGAAACTAAAGCATTGCTCATTTAAAGATGACTAATCTATAAACAAAATAATTGTCTTTCTATTTAAAATAATGAGATTAGAAAGGNTATTACAGTATTAACCCCAGTTAACTTTTCTTATTAAAAAAAAAAAAAAAAAACTTCAGCAGAATCGTTCTAGCAGGTATCAACTCATAAAACCCTACATTTTAAAATTTATTTATTTTCCTCAAGAACAAAAACCTATATATGTTGATATTGTGTCTAAATCTTGTCAATTTTCATAAATTAATTACTGATCTTAAATTTGAAAAGCCAAAAATATATACATACTATATTTTGTAATATAAGCCCCACACACTCAATCACACACACATAACTGAAAAAAAACAATCACTCACAACCACAATGAATATAAATTTAAAAACAGGAGAATAATCAAGTGCTGAATGCACAGAAATGGAACACTCATAGAATATTAAACTTTTGGGGAAACAAGCCACCCTTAATGAGAGGGCAGTAGAAATTAATTCTCATTAGAATTTATATCATCTTCTCTCTGATGAAAAGCGACTTTTTTTCCCCCGAAAACTTGATAATCTCAATGTTTTATATTTTTTTATACATTCTATACTTTTTTTTCTCTCTATTCTTTAATATAAATAGTTCATGTAAACCACTGGCTATGTAATAAAACATACCAAAATTTTGGTAGAGGAAGTAGAAAAAATCTAAATATCATGGACTTTTCTTTTCTTATTTCCAGAAAATTTTTATATTTTTCACAAGATATGTCTTAAGTAATTCAATACAGATTTTTTCCTCCCTCCCCCTCAGTATTCTAAACCTTATTCAGGTTTAAATACTACTTGTCAAGTCAAAAAATATTTTTAAATCATTTGCATCCAAAAATATGAATATTGCTTCCAAAATATTATTAATGTTGTCTCATTGTTAATGGAAGATAGTTTGAAAAATTTCAAAAAGAAAGCAGGATTTTCGCTGAAATTCTTAGTGCATGGAAATTCAACAATTTCTGACGTTAATTCTCAATAATTACTAAATTAAAATCATAAGGGTTTTGTAGATTTTATCCCTTTTAGAACTTCCTGATATGTGTATATATATATATTTATATATGTATACAAAATAGAATGGCTTAAATATGTTAAAAATAGTACAATATTCAATAAGTTGTTATTGATGCAAGTACTGTGGCCAGCTTGTTTATAATTTAAATCATTAGAGTACTTCTTAAGCCAAGACCAAATGTGTATCAAACAAATATTTCAAATATTATCTGTACCCAAAAAGTGCCTCAATCAGTGGTTGTAAAACCTTGATGAAAATTTATAAACCAACAATGAAGTAAATTTAAGGGTCTTTGTTTCCTAATAACTTATATGTGTAGGAAAATTACTAGTAGTACTTTTATCACAACTAAATAGAAAACTATTAATTTGACAGTTAAGGGTATTACCCAATGTTATTCTTCACTATTTTTATAGTTATCTCTAGCACTGTTTTTTTTTTATGGTTAAAAAAACAATGAAAATTGATAATTGTTCTTAAAAGTTTTCATTTACAATTATTTTCATAGTGAAGTTCAACTTCTTTGAAAGCTCCTTGTTAAAAGTTTTAAAAGTAAGTTTTCTTTATATTTGTAATAATAAATGTTTCTTTCCTTCATTTTTAGCCTGATTACTCATTCTTTATGAACAAAAATCTCAAAAATTCCATATGATAATTATTTACATTATATCATAAAGATCCCTATTGAGAATATTTTCTTCAATTTTGTTTCATTATCAATAAAATTCTGTCTATTTTGACAGAATTTTATTGCTAATATAACAGTTCAAATATTTATAGTTATATATAAAAAAATTTAAAATTCAGGAGCCAAAATCATTGAATTTACTTAAATGTTGCTTTATTTGAATTTTAAAACTTGAAGGTCCTAAAATAAATATATCCATATTTCTTCAAATATTCCTGGAAACCAATTCTCATTTAAGTGTTAACATGATAATTGAATTATACTTTTAAGCTATAGTTACTATTACTAATGATAATATAATTAAAATTGTAGCTCATAATGTTTGAGGATGAAAATTGTTTTGCACCAATAGAAAATTATTCTATTGAAAAAAAAAAAAGAAAAAAGAAAAGTCTCCTGTTGGTAAAACATTTAACTAGGTACCATTGTTTCTCATGTTAAAATCTTTCTGTGCATAAATGCTAAAAAAAAAATCTATGGTTTTTCTCATTTGATTTGTAAACAATTAAAGTAATTTTATTAGAAAAAGAAGAAAGAAAACAAAAGCCCTTCTAGCCTCAGCTGGCCCTTATAATGTATGTATGTAGATAATGAGCCCTCCCTTATTATTGACAATACTACTATAAATTTATCTATATTTATTATAGATCCTTATAATGTATTCATGTTAAGCTTCCATAAATGTTGTTATATGTTATTTTAATTAGTTTTTAATCAGTCTTTTACAGACTGCTTGTTACATCGAGTTCCATGTATGAATTCATGCTTATCTATCATTTATATCAAACCTATGTAAATAAATTTAATAATTACCTGAAACATTTTGTTGTTATGTTAAGATAAATTATCCATTTGGCTGTTTGGGAAGAATGTGCTCAGTAATTAATGAATAAGATGAGTAGTTTTCATGAATAATATTAATTATGATATAAAGCTACAGATACATATAAGCTTTCATATAAAATAGTAAATAATATGTGTTATTTATGCGTTGCTTATATAGCTGAAATAAATTAATATGTGATTAGAGCAATTGTTCAATATTAGGCACATTCTATTTCACAAACAGCCATAAATTTGGATATCTATTTACTGAGAGTATGTAATTTAGTTTTTATTGGAGATTTTTAAAATATGAAGTCCCAATAGTAAGTTGGGTATTAGTGTAATTATTATTATTTATGATCTCAATTGTTATAGATCTAGAGAATCGGTAAAATAAAAAAGCTCAGAGATTTTCTGTTGCACATGAGCACTTTTCGATTTATATGTGATGCAATAAATAATATTTATATGTTATATATGTATATGACTGTATTTATAAGTTTGTATAATGGATGTGATGTACATGTGAGTGGCATGGTGATATTTAGCCAAAAATGTATGTGTGAAAACAGTGTATGAAAAACATTGAATAGACTTTTTATTTTCTGATTATTGCTTTTTGTTCATAAGTTCTTTCAGGAGCAGCTTAAAACCAAAGACATTAGCTCATAAGTTAGCATGTAAGTGTTTTCATTGTGGTGCAGTTTTGAGTTGTTCATAAATGAATTATTTGTACTTATATTAATAGTACAATGCTAATTTAATTATGAACAGCTCAGGCTCCATAATATTCGTAAACCAGTATCATAATACTCAAGAATCTTATTCTCTTGGTGTTGTCTGTAACCCTTTCTACATAATGCCTAAATCTTAATAATCTTATTCTGACCTGAAAATGAGGCCTTGTAGCTAACAACATCCTATATGCGGGTCAGAAGTATACTGAATTCATAATTTTAAGAACTTAATAGTTAGTGAGAAAAAAAAAAATTTTGTATATATTCTGTGTATGATTTTGATGCTTAGATTTTCCATTGTGATTAGTAAGCTGTAGATTTGGAAGTAGTGAAGGGTTTGATACCATATTAATATATTTATTNCTAAAGACATATTATATTATTAAACAAAAATTTGCCCTGAAATTTTGCAAAGTATTTATTTAACATATTTTAAACAAATACTTAGCCATTTTGGTGAAAAGTGAGTTGGTACTGTTCTAGTATCTTTCTTTTATATTAACTTACTTAACTTCATTTCATAATCTACTACTTTAGTTATTCAATATATCTTTTTTTTTAATTGGGTACAAAAATCCTAAGAGAAAACCTCATTTTCAACTCAAAATGCAGTTTAATAAATTATTCTACTAGGCTCCCAAATTACTGAATTGTGACAGATTCTTTTTTTTTTTTTTAAAGTGACTAAAATAAATACTTTTGATACCATTGATATCAATATTTTTCCTGATGCAACACAATAAATTAAATGTGTAATATGTATATTATAAAAATGTAATAGTCAGAAATAAATTCATAAAAATTCTACCTATTTATGTCAGTAAAAGTTATAATCTATGAAGTTTACAGTATATTTACTGAACAATGGCTTGAGTGTTACCTTGCATTTGATTTATTTATACTAAAAAAAAACTATATTTTTTTTCCCAGATATTGACAGTAATTTTGGTTATCAATTGAGAATTAATGAGCCATTTTTTTAAAACTTTATACAAGCCAAATTATTATTTGAATATCTCAGTTATTTAAATCATTGGATACAATTTTACCTTCATATTTCCACTTCTGAAATTCTATATAAAATTGATTTTCAATCAATAGCTCAAATGAAGGGTATTTTACTTGATGAATCTGGAAATTAATAACTGGTGGGAACAAAATCCTATAATAACTATATTTTCTACAAAAACTAAAACATTATTTGGATTATCATTTCTTTCAGGTTATCTAACTACAACTGACTTTTGTGAATTTACTCTCCCTACTAAAGAGACATGGTTACATTGAAACTTCTTTTTTAATTATTACAGAGATCGTATTCCAAAATTGGAAATTGATTTTGAAAAATACTTTACCCACTTTCAACTCAACTGACAACTTTCTTAGATACCTGAATAAAGTTATAAGTTATTGATGTAAGTAGGTTATGTACCCTCATAGATGTATGCTACCAAGAGCCCATACACAGGTATAAGAGGGTGTATTTTATGACTGATCTTCAAAATTAGATTTTCAAATGTGAAAAACTCTTTTCTTAGCTTCACAAAAATAGTTACTTTTTATATTGAAGAGTGTCATTACTCCACTCCAACTGCAGTTTTTAATTAAAAATTAATTATTTTCCTGAAGTTTTGGTTGTAAATATTTTATGGAAAAATTCAGTATTGTATTTAGAACCTAAAAGTTATTTAAAGTTAATTTGAAATTTACTCATCTTTGTAATACTAAACTCTTCCTACAAGCTCTTATAAATTGTTCAATATATTTAAATAAACAATTTAAGATATAGATAAGTGAAGATAAAGTCTTTCAATATGTTGTAAAATAAAATTCCAGAGTTATCTTTTTATTTATAAGATGAACCTAAGTGACTCAATTTCAAATGATGTACTGATTATATTCTTACGGAGCTCATTTTTTATAAATGGTAGTGTCATACAACCAATTCTTTCAATTCTACACTACTTTCCTGTTAGATTTTAGATATTTGTATTAATGTAGTTTCTGAATTTAGTGTAACAGTAGTGGCTTTAATATTTTTGAGCGCTTTGTGACTTTTCAGCTCTATACGATACAGCCTGATTTTATAATGTTGTAGAGAAATCAGCACAATGGCTTTCATTACTTTTCATGAATGCTGGAAGCCTTTTTATGTTTAAACTGTGAGTTTTGTGAAATGTGCACAGAAATTTAAATATATGACTACAATAAGCAATGGTTTTTATATCCTGATTTTCTATCTTTTATTGAAAAAAAAAGCGTAAATAATATTTTAAAACAATTGAGAAAATTCATGTTCCGTAGGATCAAAGAGTATCGGGATAAATGTCATTTCTGAGCTGTGAATGTCAATGAAAGCTTTTAACAGGCAACAAATAAATATCTATACTGTTTAATGCTGGAGAAATTTGTCAGGGTTTCGAAAAATAAAATACTCCAAAATTCGGTAATTATTATATTATTGCCAACTTTTTTGACTTAACTTGTAAGTCACCTAAACTGAGGCAGTTTAATTCTGGACTCTGAGATGTGATCATAAATCTCCCTTGGAGATCTCTCTAGACACCACTATCGCCCTGATGATGACTTACAAGTTAAGTCAAAATGTTGGCAATAATAAAATAATTACCCAATAATTTTGGAATATTTTATTTTTCTGATGCTAGCCGAAAATCTGACTAATTTCTCCAGCATAATACTCAACAGCCAACCAACCTCAAACCTTTATGTTTAATTAAAAAATTTATTGATTTCGGGTTTTTAAATACTTGGGTACATGTTAATATTGGAAGCCGGCTTAGCCAAGAGAGTCTTTTTGGGGTATTCCAAGCCTCTCACTATGGGTTCAAGTCCCACCCTGGGCAGGAATATAGTGAAGTTCCATGGATACTTTGAATTGGTTTCCTTTCCCTTCATAACCTTCATACCTAAGGGGTTACATGTGATGATTTAAAAAAAATATTAATTTGATATACAATACTCTTGATAAGCAGAAATTTTTATAGGACCCTGTCTTGGAACATACTTTGTGTTTAATACTTCTGTGTTGCGTCTATAGCTGACCTTGTAGATTATTTTCTGTAGTTGAATTTTTTGGGGTAAAAATCAATACAAATAAATTTAAAAATGGTTAAAAAAATATAAGCTCATTTTTCCCTTTGGAAAATAAATTTATACTTTTATAGTTATATTCATAAATTTATTTAAACTGATTTTAATACATTTTAGAAAAGCTCAGGCTATGAAATTTGCTTATAGAATGGAAATAAGGCTTAAAAAACAGTTTCAAGCGGGGCCTTTGATATATTATTGATTAATGAAACTGTCACTATTTGATATAACCAATTCAATATCCCAACTCTGTAGGTTATCAAATGGTAAAATTCAGATAGTAAGGTAGTAAAAAACTTAATTTCATTACAAGCCTATTTGAGTGGTTGGTTAAACACATTAGTTAATATTTGTTTGATCTTAAGATCAACTATAAAAGAATAGGTCATGAAGAAAAGGGGCTCCACTTTACAATTATAATTTATTTGTTTACAAAAAAATTTCTATCACATTATAACTAAAATAAAAATATTTTATAACTAGATAA
>KZ808106.1:169736-184830 GCA_000696205.2 Oncopeltus fasciatus | reverse complement strand
AATAAATAAATAAATATTACTAAAGACATATTATATTATTAAACAAAAATTTGCCCTGAAATTTTGCAAAGTATTTATTTAACATATTTTAAACAAATACTTAGCCATTTTGGTGAAAAGTGAGTTGGTACTGTTCTAGTATCTTTCTTTTATATTAACTTACTTAACTTCATTTCATAATCTACTACTTTAGTTATTCAATATATCTTTTTTTTTAATTGGGTACAAAAATCCTAAGAGAAAACCTCATTTTCAACTCAAAATGCAGTTTAATAAATTATTCTACTAGGCTCCCAAATTACTGAATTGTGACAGATTCTTTTTTTTTTTTTTAAAGTGACTAAAATAAATACTTTTGATACCATTGATATCAATATTTTTCCTGATGCAACACAATAAATTAAATGTGTAATATGTATATTATAAAAATGTAATAGTCAGAAATAAATTCATAAAAATTCTACCTATTTATGTCAGTAAAAGTTATAATCTATGAAGTTTACAGTATATTTACTGAACAATGGCTTGAGCATCAAGAGCTTTCTAAGCAGTAAAATCAAACAATATCCTTTTTAATTTGAACAATTTACAGAATAAAATACCTTTAATACTAATTTGTGATATATATTAATATATATAGTATCTGGATTGAAATGGAGATGGGAAGTGTAGTTTACTGTTTATTTCTTTGGATTATTGTAGCCAAAATAAAAATAAATTAATTTGGATTTCATAGTAGTTTTTGTCACTTTTAATTTTTAACTAAAAGTAAAAAACTTATTACCAGCTACTTTAACCAGCTTTTAAAAATTGTAATTTGAGAATAAGACTGATGAATCTGTCAGTCAAGTAGAATAAAAATAAATAATGTAGTTTGATTTTTAAGCTTAGATGTAAGCCTTATAAAAGATCTTAGAATGGACCAATAATGGCATTAGAGATTTCTTATTACACAAAATCACAATTTAGGATTATATTCAATTATACTTTTGTTTTCCTGGATGAAGATACACTTACAGAAACATCCTTAGCTGGAATTTTATCAATGTTTGTGAACTGTATTACAGAGGCATCTTTGCTTCTCTCTTTGTTTTTTTTCTCTGCTTCTTCTTTTTGCTTTTGCTCCTCAGCAAATTGCTGCTCAATCTCAGATAGGGAAGGGTAATGCTCATAACCTGGGGGTGGGGTGAGTTCAGTAAGTTCAAAATTCTTTGCTGACTTATGGGTAGTAAAAAGATCACTATAAGAGCGATGGGGCCTATAAGTACTTGCTTCTACATGAGAGTTACTGCCAGCAAGGATGTCCGCTATGCTTGAGTATGCTGTTTTACCAGAAAGCTGCTCTAAGGAAGGCACAGGCCTAGCACGCATGGCCTGGAACTCCTCTTTGTCCTCATCTCGAGGAAGGGGAGCCTCTTCAGGAACTGGACTGCCATCAGGGCGAACTCGAACTACCATTGGTCCTAGTACATAGCCACTTGCATAGGACTCCACTTTGCTAGAAGCCTCATTCTGTGAGCCTAGTTGGTTACTGTCACTCGTACTTGGTTCTAAAACAGTAATTAACAATGTATGAGTAAATCATGTTTTTAATATAAGTATTGAAGCATCAGCACTGGTTAGTAACTACAACATAAGTTATCTGTTCTAAAAAAAATATTGAATACTTTTCTCTCTTTATAAAATAAATTTTTTCACAGATAATTTTAAAATTTAAAGTCCTCACACTTCTCGTCGAGCCAAAGAAAAGTTTAAAGAACTTCATGGGTTCGAACTCGTGCCTTATCCAACACAGAGTCCCAACCTCGCACCATCGGATTACAACTTGCTTTGAGAGAAAAATTGATAATTTTGCGGAGGTTTAAATTATGTTCCAAGAGTTCTTTAACAGTCATCTTAAGGAATGTTATCAGCTTAGGATCGAGCAATTGGTTAGCAGATTGTTAATGACGGTAGATAACAACAGACTATACTTTGAATTCTAATTGTATTCAATACACCTCTTTAATAACAAAAAATACACTCTCTTCTAATTCGATTTCAACCTTATACATGTGTTTCGTAATCTGCAAAACGACCATAAACATTAAATTCTTTGTATTTATTTTTAAAAGTGGAAGCACCTAAAACTCCTAAATTTCTTCTTTGACATTCGTTTTAATAAAGAATGTTATAGAATATAAATTTCAGAAAATTAAAATTACACTTATTGTGTTTTATACTATTTTTTCGTTAGGTTAATGATTATGAAGACTTACAGTTTTTAAAATGACGTCTCCGCCTAAAAATCTATTCCCTTTAACGGATTTCAGCTATGCACGAAAAATTAAAAAAAAACTGTGGTATATAGTTTTTAATTTTTGGCATACACAAGCGCGCACGCGCAGGCACAGAAGATTTTTCTAAAGACTTTTCATATATTACTACATAATAAATAAATATGTATCATTTCTGGTGTCTAGTAGGTAGATCGGAAAAATATTCCAATTACTTCGAAATTTGAATTCACAATAAATAATAGTTCTAAAGAACGACCAGTGCTGGGACAAGATTCTCATCTAATGAAAAAGATTCGAAAGAAGGGGTCAAGTAAAACTTGAAAGAAAAAAAAAAATAAACGAACTCATGTGTTAGGACTATAACCTTCAATGTCCGCCCGGAAGACGAAACTGCAAGAGATGGCCATGAACCTGAGGAGGCCAGGGTTCCAGTGAGCATCCTTAACCTTTCCCAGTGGGCGAGTCACGAGATTTGAGATTTAATCGCAATCTTTATTACGTCAGAACTCAGTTTATCAATTTTTAGTAAAATGGATGCCGAAATCTTTATATTAAAGCAAATCACAGGATACTCGCTCCAAAGTTGGGTATTAATTTCTCTTTCTTTTTCTATAGCTACAAATAAATTTTTTTCAAAATTTAAGAAAACCCTTAAGAGACATTTAACCATATATTTACAATATTGGCACTGATAAAGATACTGTGGCTTGCACGGTATCCAAAATTACTTGAAAGTTATCTACTAATAGGTCACATTTCATGGATACCGCATATTTTTCCAAGTCCGTGAGGTTATAATTTTCTAAAAGGACCACTTAAAACTAGCAAGAAACTACTTTGCCAATTCTAATAGATACTAATAGATAGATTCTAATAGATAGGCTTTTAATTCCATCAGACACTATTGTGGATGCTACACATAAAATATCCTAAAGCTTATTGTCAGAAATTTGTAATGTTCTTAAGGCACTGAGCAAAACAGCTTGGTAATCTTCCTGATTAATAAATAGTTCGTTACTAATTGCAACTTGTGTATCCACCCCAGCATCAGTCTATTGGCATATGAAGTAAAGTTGCCCCTGAATAAAGGAGAATACAATTGTCTTTAATTTATTACATTATACCTTAAGAAAATATTATTCACATAGTAGTCCATCTCAACCCCCCTCCCCCCCCCAAATAACCAGGAAATCCCTTTACTCCAGGGTGAGCCGGTCTTCAGGGACGAATCAGTCCTGCCAGCTTCGACGATCTGGATGGTTAGCTGACCGCCCCTCAGAAGCAAGGCCTTTATAGTTGTCCATCATGTAAATAAACAAGCGATGCACACCTGGGGGAGGAAGGTTTTCTGCCGACAAGCGCCACCCTCTCTTCTGGGGCTCCCATTCTTGCCCTCTTACCGCTCTGCAGCTGAGTTCACTGGGTGTACCAAGGCCTCTTGGACTTGGAATGAACACGTACGTCCCTACTTTTTCCTTTCAATTAAAATATGGGGGGGGGGGAGGTACCACAAGTTCACAACTACCTTAAATTGTAACCAGTAATTTAATTTAAGCTTACTTTTTGATAAGCAATTTAACGTAATAAACAATTTAACACTGAAAAATATGAGTAGAAGCAGAAATGACTGCTTAAGAAAACCATAGGCACAGAGGAGAGAAAATAGTGCCAACACCCGTATTTACAAGTTTTGTGCAAAGTAATCTTATTCCATAAATATTTTATTTGGTTGTGGTTTTTTATCACACGTAAATTTTAAACAATTAATGAGAGGGAATAGAATAAAAAAATCTATTTGTCCCAGCCAAGAATGTGTAATGGCTTAACACACCAGCCCGGATAGCAGGAGATCCAGGTTCGTTTCCTGGCTGGGACAGATAGATTTTTTTATTCTATTCCCTCTCATTAATTGTTTAAAATTTACGTGGGATAAAAAACCACAACCAAATAAAATATTTATAAATAAAAATAAAAATAAAGTAAATGACGAGAATCGACAAAATGTATGACAATGTCAGCTCCTTCGAGTTTAAGACGAAGTTTTCGTCTTTCTCGTAAGTTAGACTCTCGCTAGTGTAGAGGGAATTTAATGAGATATCTAGCTAGTCCTTGTGGTGTAATGGCTTAACACACCAGCCCGGATAGTAGGAGATCTAGGTTCGTTTCCTGGCTGGGACAGATAGATTTTTTTATTCTCTTCCCTCCCATTAATTGTTTGTAATCTTATTCCTTTCCACAGGGAGCGCTGGTTTCGATTACTACAATTGCTAAATTTAGAAGTTTTATGCGATTAAGAAAAATTAGGCTTCCCCAAAATTAAAGAAAATCTGTCTATCAGGAACTGCATACTATATTTATTTTTGAACCTATCCTGTAATAAATCTCCCTTACACTAATAGAATTCATCTTCAATCTATAAACAAAAAATAAAAAAAAAAATCTTTGCTCTGTTTCAGAGTACAAAATTAAATATTAAGGAGAAGCATTTCGTTTTTAGAGTTCAGAATCAGTAGCTTATCTATCGCTAGAGCCTAGATCAGAGCTTCTTTTCGCATAAAGTTTTTTTTTTCTTGTTTTTTTTTTCCAAAGAAAAACAAACATTATTGATTTTAATAAATTTCTCATAGAGTATTATATGCTATGTTTTATTTGAATCTTTTGTCACATCAAAGATTGTGATTACAAGTTTTCTTAAAAAGCACACTTAAGAAAGGATAGTTTTCGTAGTTAAATAAATTTGGATGATAATCGCCGTGTTAGTTTAAAGTTCATGAAATAAATAAGTTTAATATTTTCGTATATCCGCTATACTTTAAATATGGTATAGCGAAACAAGAGTTTTGCGATTTTAGCAATGTTTTAAATGAGATAAACTCACAATTTCTGTTATAGGGGAGTTAAAAGGGGGAATATGTAATGATCAAATTTAACTGAACGAAGCAGATTCTCTTCCCAAAATATTTGATGAGCGAGAGTCAAAGAATGCAACGTTGAATCAAAGAGCTAAACGTTTAGAAAATTCATTTCAGCAGCACAGCTTAGTAGTAACGAATACACGTGGAGAAAAAAGTGGAGTTAACATGTATTAAGATGAAAGGCAATACAGTTATTGATTGATTGATGCTTGGGAATAAGTCGCCAAAGATTTTAAAGGATTTCCTTTTTCACGCTGTACTCCTGTAAGGATCAGTTTGAATAAAATGACTGATGCAAACCAATGCGACGAGAAATAAAAACATTTATGTGCGCAGAAAAAGGAGCATGCTTTAGGGAATACAAGTTTTACTGAGGATCCAGAGAAGGTCTGTCACACTCTAGCTAGCTGCACAGAAAATGGAGCATGCTTCAGGGAATACAAGTTTTACTGAGGATCCAGAGAAGGTCTGTCACACTCTAGCTAGCTGCACTGAAATGGAGCATGCTTCAGGGAATACAAGTTTTACTGAGGATCCAGAGAAGGTCTGTCACACTCTAGCTAGCTGCACTGAAATGGAGCATGCTTTAGGGAATACAAGTTTTACTGAGGATCCAGAGAAGGTCTGTCACACTCTAGCTAGCTGCACTGAAATGGCAATTAAAGAACTTGGAAAACCTAGATATTGGTTTACATATAATAAAAAAATTCGGTTTCTTGAAGAATTTTCACTAAGACAAGAATACAAATATTTAATTTACTCAATTTCTTTAGGGCAAAATAATCTAGGCTTTGTTAAGTAAAACTATTCAAAAACAAAAATTGTTAACAAAAATTCGATAGGTAAAAATAAATTTTTACTCTGAGTGAATAGAAAATATGAAATCAGCAAAAAATCTAACTATTTATTGGTAAACTGTTAACAGGCTTAAAGGTAAAAAGTTTTGAGAGAGGGACAACCACATTATTGTAAACACCAATGAAACAGGGTAGAGGATTGTATGCCGATAAAAGCTAAATTTATTATTACCTTATATTAGGTACTAACGCAGGTATTTAAGAATGTAACAATTAAGCTTGAGCCCCTACTCCTCTCCCGAACATTACAGATTCAGCCTTAGGGATTATTGATCTCTCACCGGCTAAATAAGTCATTTACTTTTATTTATGTTTTCTTTCATGAAAAATAAGAAATTTGTGTAGTCTAATTAATTCTTGTCTAACAGCCATTTATAAATGTTTCGAAAAGTTTGCAGGAGATGATAGATGTAAAATATAATTTCCTGTGATTTATTTTTCATAAATTTTTTTTCTAAGAAAAACTTAATTAGTAAGATATTTACAAATCTATCAAGGCTGATTGTACGCTATCCCTACTTATTCTTCTCAGCATACCTGAAGATATTCTTAGCGATATTCACTTTTCACCTCATAACCAGTCTGGCTTGTTAGATGTTATTGGTGATTCGCTCAAATCGTCCAGGAGAAACATGGGAAATCTGTTTAGATTACAGAGTTCCTTTTAGTTTTTTAAAAAAAATAGAACAGCCGTCCTGAAGTTGTACTTGATTAATGTTACATTTACATAAGAGTGGAAGGTCTGTGTTAATGTTTGTTCTTTTGCATATGCACTTTTTTTTTCCTTGAAGGAAGGTGTTCAAGTATTTAAATGAAGACTAATTTTTTATTTGTAAAACGTTTCTTTAGATTGTGCTTTGTTTATGAGTTCTAAATATTTTACTCCGCAATTTGAAATTTGTGCGCACAAAAAGTTAATGGCTGCCTTACTTTTATAAAATTTAAGTTGGTCACAAGACATCGTGAGTTGTTGCTAAAAACATAAAATAAATAATTATAAAATATGTGCTCGAAACACCTTATCAATTAAAACCGCTAAGAAACATGTCCGTCCCACAGGAACTTATGAATCTTAAGTTACATATGTTCTTAGTCACTACAGTAACTAGGAAATTATTTGTAACACATTGCAGTAATTTGTAAAAAATATTTTAGAAGTAGAATTTATTTATAATGTCCCTGACCGATGCCACATTATTATACTAAAATCGCGCAGGAGCAGCTGTGACAAATTGTCAGAGCGGTTGAGAGTAACCACCCTGACAATTAGTCAAGTAAGCTGCAAGCTTGCTAGGTATACTAGGTATGTTGCTAGGTATGCTAGGTAAAAGTGTGTAACTGACAACCACCCTGACAAGTTGTCAAGTAAGTTGCTAGCTGGCTAGGTATACTACAAATGTTGCTAGGTATAAGTTGCTAGATAAGCTTATAAGCTTTGAAGGACATTTTAGTAGTTATAGTCATATGGGAAATCTACTTAGTTTAAGGAGGAGTTATGGACTTATATTAGCTTATTTGTGTTATTAGAAAATTAAAACCATAAAAAAATTAAATGAGGGGTTTTTGAAAATAAGTTAAAATAGAAGTATTGATTAAATACGATGTTGAGGAATTTACTTTGTTGGAACATCTTATGCACGACGGACCTTTACGTATAGCTTTGTATTATTTATTAATACAACAGTTTTTTGTATAATTTAATCAACATTTTTAAATTTCTATAAACTTTTTTTTTAAGAAACTGAATCCCTGAATCCAGTTTGAAACCAATTGTTCGAATATAATGATATCCTTTGCTCAATGGGGCATATTTTCTTTAGGGGAAAGAAATTCAAAATCCCGTTATTTATTTATCTAAAAAAAAAAAATCAGGCTCACATATACAAAAAATTGAACTTCTAATTTATTGCCCTGAGTAAATACAAATGCCGGCAGAAGAAAGGTTGAGATATGGATGTACAGAAAAAAAGCCTAAAAATGCCTGAAAAAGAGATTTTGCTCGATTACCCAGCTTTCACTCTGGTTTCGAAAGGAAAGCAAGGGATAAGAAACCTTGGTCTGAGAAGTTTTGAACAAACTTCCTTTTCTTTTTCTTTCTTCGCTGATGACTTTCTTGTTTTATTTTAATTTTAATAGTGACAAATGGTTAAAAAATATAAAAGCACTATTAATTTTGATCATTTGCTTGTACTAAAATATAAATTCCTGTGTTAAATTAAAAGTATCTTACAACAATGTAGACATTCGTAGATAAGGCATATCGTACACCATCAAGTTCTACCCTGCAGATATATATATATATATCAAGTTTTACTGAGGATCCAGAGAAGGTCTGTCACACTCTAGCTAGCTGCACTGAAATGGAGCATGCTTTAGGGAATACAAGTTTTACTGAGGATCCAGAGAAGGTCTGTCACACTCTAGCTAGCTGCACTGAAATGGAGCATGCTTTAGGGAATACAAGTTTTACTGAGGATCCAGAGAAGGTCTGTCACACTCTAGCTAGCTGCACTGAAATGGAGCATGCTTCAGGGAATACAAGTTTTACTGAGGATCCAGAGAAGGTCTGTCACACTCTAGCTAGCTGCACTGAAATGGAGCATGCTTCAGGGAATACAAGTTTTACTGAGGATCCAGAGAAGGTCTGTCACACTCTAGCTAGCTGCACTGAAATGGAGCATGCTTCAGGGAATACAAGTTTTACTGAGGATCCAGAGAAGGTCTGTCACACTCTAGCTAGCTGCACTGAAATGGAGCATGCTTCAGGGAATACAAGTTTTACTGAGGATCCAGAGAAGGTCTGTCACACTCTAGCTAGCTGCANTTTTTCACTTTTAGCACTGATAATAATAATAAGCAGTCCCAATCATAGAACTACACAACTGTTGACCTTCGTTGGTGGATACTTTTTTTTTTTTAAGCTTTGTGTGTTCTGTTAACTTATTATTTTTTAAAAGAAATTATGTGCGCTTCTAATCAACACACTTTTTTTTTTCTCCATTAAAAGTGAGGAAAAATTTTTCATCCTAAAGTACCCATCTTTTCGGATCGCATTCTTATGTATATGCTTTCTTTGTTATATGATTTGTATACTTTTTGAATTCGTTTTCGATTCGTTAAAATGCGCGACCTGTAGAACTTATTGAAAATACTATACCCATCCTAGGCTAGATTATAAAGAAAAGGGAGCCTTGTAATGTAAACATTTGATGAAAACTCAAATCCATTCTTTAACCATATTTATTTTTACTGTACTTACTGAAAAATACGAAAGAGAGATTATTGGAGATAGACGTGCGGAGGACTTGCTACGAAAGCTGTCTATCCCGATACAAATGGGAGTGCGGAGTGAGAGAATGGGAAATGCAGTCTGATCCAGACGGGCAGGAACTGAGCGGTTTGCCAGCAGATGTAGGGCTCTTACATAACCGCTGGCCAAGAGCAGGACTCGAGGAGAGGTCAAGGCGCCACCGCAGAGCCCATGTTTATTCATGAGGCCATTAGGGCTACACAGCTCATTTGTTGTCTCTTACACTTCTACTTCTCTTTTTCGTCAAAGTGATTCTTCCCCATAGAGAATAACACTCTGAAAATAAATAACTTCCTTCTATAGCAATAGCAGCCCTAACAACTGAACATCCATTTATAACTAGTCAGTTCCAGAAAATCCTCAGTAGCGCAGTATTGAATATTTATATTTAAAATTTAAATTTCATGGTAACCCTAATTTTTTTTTTTTTTTTTTTTTTTTTTTAATACTTTTCTTCAAACATAATTGATCATTCATTCATTTAAAAGTTGCCCGCTGTGATTCATTGAGTTTGAAAAAGTATAAGTTAATTTTATTAAATGTTCATTGATATTAATGGCATAGTGATAATCGTGTTTACTGAGTCATTAAAATGTAAAACACAATAGATTTAATATATTTCTATCAAATATTGAGTTCCATATAATTCACACCTTTAATCAACTAATTTTGCACATAACTGTGTAAAGTATAATTGTTGAGCGCAAAAAAAAAAAAAAAAAAAAAAAAAAATCAATTAAGTACTTTATTACTATCGGCGATACCAAATTAACACTTAGTTGATAGTGCTCAGATATTTCTTTTATAATTTAACACTATTTCGCTGAGTTTTATTGCTGTAAAATCAATAATAAATCATTGCGATTAAACATCTCGCTCTCTGTAGAAGAAAATACAACTGTTTCTTTTTTTAACAAGTCCTCTTCCTTAGTAGAAAATTCGCTACTTATCACTCATATATTACATTGTCATACTTTACCTATGGCGTCTAAATAATAGTCCTTATGTTCTTCACTTTTCTTTTTGTAGCTTCCATGCATCATTGATTCCCAAACTGAAAAAGAAATGAAAAAATTCATATAATTATTAGTTTATTTGAATTTTTTTTTATGCATAACTGCTCTTAAAAAAAAAAAGTGTAGCAATCAATCCAGTTTATTATATTTTAAGATAAAAATATATATTGGATCAAGTATTAGTAATAAAGTTATTAAATTCAAGACATTTGAAAATATGACAATTTAACTACGAGGGCGGGTCAATAAGTGCGTGACTTTTTAAATGAAACAAAGGTTTTTTGATAAAAAGTAATTTTATTTTTCAATATAGTCTCCTTTGAGCTCTATAAACTTCGTCCAACCAGAACTTTAAATAAACATGTTTTAGCGCATCAAAGCAGCTATAGGGGTTGTTCTAATTACGGAAACTTTGTTTTTGATATTTCTTACAATCCGCAATTTTCAATGTAGTGGGGCTACAATTTAGTAAGCATAATGAAACTCAAAACAGATTTGTTTTGGAACAGTTTTCAATAGAATACATTTTTTAGAAACTAAACAGGGAAATTGAACAATTAGGAGGAATTGTTAACCAGTACTGTAAATGTTAATTGTAAGAAGATATTTTTCTTAATGAAATTTTACAAGTAACTTTAAAATATAAAATGAAAGGCTGAGTTCGTCATTTTGCTAATAGGAGAGTGACGTAACATTTAGTATAGAGCAATGAAATCGAATACAAATTTGTTTATTGATAAATGGTATAGTATTATATTATTTTGGGAGATTACATCCCATGAAAAAGTCATATACAAATTTCTGTCAATTTCAATCCTCGGTAATTCGCTTCGTGCACTCGACTCCAGCGTGAGGTACTTTTCCCAATATACCCACTGATAAACATACATACAATGTTGCGACCCTATTGAAATTCTTCATCAATTCCCCACCGATACTAATGAAGAGCTGATAAAATATGGCATGTTCATAATATTGAATATATTTAAAAGAAATATAATCATATTATGGTATTTGAGCTTCCTATTATTTTCATGCACAGCTGAATTAGGCGGTAGAGGGGTGGGGTTATAAGATGAATTAATTAAAAAAATATTTTTTATTAATTTAAGTAGTTCCAATTCCAACTCCTACAGCCCCCCACCCCTACAACCCTTCCCGTCGACTCAAACGAAGATGGCCCCGTGACCTCCTGGGGACATAATCTGTAAATAATTTGAGAGTTGTGTCATTGGTCATCTTCTCTTCTCATGTGATTGACATTGAATGTCATTTTTACTTTTCATTGTAATCAAATTACAAAATGTTTTTATTTTAACAGAATGTAATAAATAAATAAAAGTTTTAAAAAAAAATTCAAATAGTAAAATACTTGTGTAAAATGGTAAATTATAACATTTAAGTCTTATGAATTTAAATGAGAAGCCCATATTGACTAAAATAAATCTGAAAATATAGTCAAGATGGGGGCCTCTTAAATTATTTTCACAATAGGTTGATTAGTTTTTCAATGGTTTAAATTGGGCCAAATGGTGTTAAAAGGAGGGCGTAGAGAAGGAATTATCGACAAAACAGCGATATTATCAGTGCTATATGGAACAGACATATGTAACGATACACATACACAGATGGAGAAAGTGTATGAGAACAGATCTTTATTGTCTCCAACGCCAACTTAGTCTGGCCTCATTGAGTTCCGTGTTACGCAGTCACAATTCGAACGGTTCAATCAACGAACGAGACTTGCCGTCATCAGTCAGCTAGTGTTTGTGCGCAAGCATGACAATTAGAGACCAGTGCTGCTTGCTCTAAGTATAGTGAGTATTTGCATAATGACTTTTCGTGTGGGTTCTCGCACCCATCTGTTCCTGTGTCTGCCGTCAAGATCCTTGGCTTTCATTTCGCACAGACATTCAGAGGCTAAACTCCTTTGAGAATTGTTACTAATATAACAGCTATTTTTTTTTTCTCATAACGATAATAGTCTTAGACAAGAATGAGCTTTTGATATTCCAGGAATATAATATTCGAAATCTAGGTTCGAGTCCTGGCTGGGACAGGTAGATTTTTTAATTCTATTCCCTCGCATTAATTGTTTAAAATTTACGTGGGATGATACACCACAACTAAATTAATATTTATAAATGAAAATTAAAAGTAAATAATGAAGAGTCGATAAATAGCAAGACGATGCCAGCTCCTTCGAGCATAAGACGATGTATTCGTCTTTCTCGTACGTTAAACTCTCGCTAGTGTGTTGGGAATTTAATAAGTTATCTAGCTCGTCCTGGTGGTGCTATGTATAGCATACCGGCCCAGAAAACGTGAGATCCAGGTTCGAGTCCTGGCTGGGACTGGCATTAATTGTTTAAAATACCCTTCATATTTTTAATCTTCGCCATGTGAACCACTAGGGTTATTTTATACCTAAAAATACCCTACTCAGATGACGGGTTGGCCTATAACTATGAACTACAGCTGTATTGCCTGGCTTTGAGAATGTGTAGAAACATTGACCGCAAAATATCATGTAAAAGTAATAGCCACATAAGAGCAAATGGTTTAAAATGAGAACGTCCTGAGGGGAAAAGATATCCAAGAATTACGAGCAATAAAGATATCATGGCTTGGAGAGAACATAATTTTTAATGTTACCTGACAATTATAGCCTACTTTTTCTGACTGAAGGGTAACTCTACACAAAGTACGTCGTCAAAAGGTTAAAAGAGAGGTATAGGATGTCTATTATGGTCCATTCTTTGTTTTAAGGCTTTTTATTTATATTTTTTTCTAATAAGTGTAAGTTTCCTTTTCAACCACTTAGGGTCATAAAAGGAGGAGTTATCTACAGGTTGCACTCCCATTCATTCTAAACATCCATGGCCTAGCACTAGCTTTCATTTATCGATAAATGTCTGCTCCCAGGACAGAATTTGAACCCCCGCGCCAATTTTACTGGTAATCTCTGGCTTCGAGTTGGTTAGATTTTGCTTAATAACGAGCTTAGCCTTTCTTTCGTTTTGCATTTTACGACTTACAAATGACTTAAGTTAAATGCAGAATTTCTTAAGATAAACTGAAATCTTTGTCCCAAAGAGTGATTACAGATAAACACCCACACATAAAAAATTCAAATAATCTATTATGATAATAATCTCAATATACACATTTGTAATTAGCTAAAAAAGTAGTTTTCAAAAGAGGAAAAAACCCGAAGCCACTAGTTGTAGCTGTTTTGAATTTATAGGTATTATAAGCTCACGCAGCGACAATTGAAAGCTAAATTTCAAATTTTATGAAAATCGCTTCTATACTTTTTGGTTTTTAAATTTTTTAAGTAAGTCTTTTGATCCACTTATGGTTATAGCTTTAAAATAAAATATTTTTATTGAAAATGAATATAATAATACAAATTACCACACCCAATAGAAAGCATTTTTGCAATGTTTATTATATTCAGGTGAGACAATTTGGTTTTGAAAAGAAGGTTATGCTAAATCAATTACTGGGATATGTGTGTTATATTTATTTGAAGTTTTTCTCTAATTCATTATTATTTTATTATTTGAAATAGGATAAGTGTGTCCATTTTGAACTTGCTTAGCATTACTTCATCTCTTCTTCTTGCCTTGTTGGAACTTTCCACTATCGCAAGTATTTTTATTTTTGTTTTCGGAAGTATTCCCCCAAGCTCATATGAGCCCCATTTATTGTTTGGGGTAGATGAACAAGAACAGCAATGTATATAATCAGAAAATTAGATATGGTATGTATTGTACAGGGTACTATTATAAAAAAACAACACAAAACATCTAAAAATCAATTAAACGCTAAAGCCCTTATTCCAAATGTCCACCATATCATACCATTTTCAGTTAACAACTTAACGATGTTACAGTTAAAAGAAATAATAAACATGAACTACCTGTTCAGCTAATGATCATTCACGATTTTAGTTAAGGGCTTTTATAATAATCATAATAATAAAAGGACTTCCATCATAAATGTCAATCAAATAAAAGGAGAGTGTATAATGGCAAGATATGATTGAGTGTGATAATGATAAAAACAATGTCGAGGCATGGTGCATCATATCATTTCATTATACGCGACTCTAATATTTTCTTCCTAAATAATAGTAATAATTTAAAAGAGATGTTTAGTATTTAATAACAATATTATTACACTCATTTAATATTAATAAAATGTTCAATACATACTGATATCATTAGCTCCTCTTTGGTAGGGGTCCATCTTGTCTAAGCTATCATCTTCCATTTTCGCCAGATTTGTCAAACCGTAGACCAGCAACACTTTTTGACAATCTGGAACAAAAGCAAATTTCTTATTTTACCAATGATAAGTAATGTATCTAATTTTCCACTGGGAGTGATAAAGGTGATGAATCAATCTCATTCATGAAAGCTAAGAGACTCGGAATGATGGAGGCTGTGCCTTCCGAAAACAGCTGATCTCAAATAAATCATGATGCAAGAGTAAAGGAGACCCTTATTCCTTCATGATCCAGCTGTAAGTAGTTCACTATACTAAATGTAGTTTAAATTCTATAAATTGAAAAGGGTCAAGGGGTCTGTTCGGATTTTATAAGCCAGAAGCTGCGGGTTCCCCCCACCTGGGCAGGCATCCATAGTAAAATAAATGATTGCCTTTATATTAAATACATTAATATTATTATATATCTAGGTATACTACAAAT